>JBBBDQ010029298.1:15000-260000 GCA_037127315.1 Ascarosepion bandense
TAAAGTTTTACAAGGTAATAAAGATTTCGTCGATATGATTTTTTGTAAAAAGACCGAAGTTGAATAAATTGAAAGAAATAAGGAACAAACATGGCGTTGCTCTAATTATTCAAACAGAAAATGCCTTCCTGCTTCTGAAAAAACATCATTCAAATTTGTAACTTCGCCGTGGACTCTCACTCCCAAATGTAAAAAAAAAAAAAATACAACGCACAACACATTCACCCGATGAATATTCGGTGAGGTTACTTTTATCATATTTCAAAGATAAATTATAAAAAAAATGAACACTAAAATAAATCGGTGCTTGGAGCATTCTTATTGAATTGGTATTTTCTTTGATTTTTCTGTGAAACATATCCACCAATAAGCTAGTGTCGGTATAGTTTCTAATGATGGTTGTCTTGAGAACATCAGAACTTCCTTACGTGACACCATTATATATGAGGAATGATTTACAAAAAGTAAAGCCTCTGCTAGTTTCGGATGGTAGGGTACAGAATCCGCAAAATAATGAAACCTTGTAAACACGATACATGCAGCTCTCTAAAGCTCATTATATCATACATATACATCATATACTTACATAAGAGGCATTTCAACAGCATTAATTAATTTAAACAGGTTTGATTGAATATTATCAACAATATATGTCTGTCCGTTTTGTTTTCATTTATATCTTTGTTCACTTTCTGGATTGGTTGTTTTATATAATCAGTAAATATAAAATGTTCATGTTTATATTCTATTTTTTACCGACTACATGGAATATTACTACATTTCATTGCTAGGATTGAGTTTTGTATATAATTATTTATTTATTTTGTTATTTTTTATATCCGGCGTATTCAAGTTCGTTAGAACCGAATTCGAGTCACTGAAGGTGACGGAAACTAATAAGTCAAACTTGGTTTTTCATGTCTATTTTAATTTTCGGTTCCGTAAACACGCTTCAATATTTAAAATTTCTTCTATGACGAAAGGTAACTTATTTAAAGTTGTCTAGTTGTCTTGTATTATAACAGGTTTCAGAAGTTTAAAAGCTGTTGTAACAATAATAACATTTGTATATGTATGTAAAAATATCAACTAGAGTACATCAGTAAAAGATACTATCAATGAAAACAAAAGAAACATTTACCATAGCAGACGTGTTCCGTCTTCTGAGAAAATTGATTATTTGCCTTGATAAAATACCTCAGTGAACGAAACGTGCCAGCAGAGTTTAGTTTGACATTACATATATATATATATATATATATATATATATATATATATATATATATATATTAAAAAAGGATTAATTCAAAGATGTTGAATGGCCATTTCGATATGAAGATCCCCACGGGGAACGACACATCACCTCAGCAACAGAAAAAAAAACCTTTCAGAAACTGGAGAAAAATTAGTCTACTTTTCCTTTTTAAATAGATTGCAAAGAAATTAAAAAATAAATAATAAAATAAAATAAAAATAAAGGGAAAGAAAAAGAAAAGGAAAAAGAAAAAGACAGAATAAAATCAAATAAATAAGAAAAGAAAAAAATTGACATCGTCTGGGTTCGCAAAAAAAGGGGAGAATGTAACTAAAAATTAACAGACAGCTGTGTTAAATCGACGTCAGTTAAAGCAACACGGAAAAAAGTTGGTAAGAGAGATAAAAGAAGGAAGAGAGGGAAAAAGAAAGAAACTAAAGAAAAAATTTTTTTTTAAATATTACAGACGCTGGACAAATTCAAAAACCTAATTTCCCCAAAACGTTGAAGTATTAGAAAAAGTATTAGTTTAATTTCAAATGACCTAATTTTTTTAAAAATAATTTTATTTTAAATCCTATATCTTTTTATTCCCTTTTATTAATAATTATGCCTTTTTAAGTAAAGGCCTTTTTCTAATACTTACACAAAGTATTTATTATTAGGTGTTTTCATCGCCTAACACTCTTGCCGATAAAACTGAAAGAAGAAATCATGTATTCCTAAAAAATATAAACTTTTAAAAAAATTTAAAGTGGATTTCTATTATGATTAATTAAACTGAACACCCTTATAATTTTTTCTGTCGTCCCACACCCAAAAATAACAAACGTATTGTTTCTTATACTCAAATGAAAATCATTTTCAAAACAATGAGCTAACCTTGCCTGATGATGAGGCAAAAATCTCGAAACATTTAGAAATTTCAGTGTTTTAATGGAAACTATAATAATTTTAAATAAAAACAAATTTAATTATATATATATATATATCCTTATTGCTAGAGTTGGTAACTAAAAGAATTTGGGAAGATTTGTGTAGGTTGTTGTTGATTTTTGACAATTCTAAAATTAGATATATTAATGCTTTAGAAAAACGTAAACTCAACATTAGTTTACAATAAACTATGAAAGACGAGGTAGGCAACATAAGCAAAAATCACATAAACGTAAATTTATATCTTCGTCCTGTATTTTAAATATCCTTCAATTTGCGATTTTGAATAATTATTATGTCTGTATATGTGATTTAACATTTTTTTAAATACCAACGTGCGTTTATTTCTATCCGACCCGAGTTAAAATTTATAGGACAAAGCACATAATCAAATATGACCATCAGTTTAATGTCCTGCTTAAACGCTTGGTCACTATGACATCGTGCCTTCAAGCATTAATTGCCTTCAGATAGTTTAATTGAACCAATTCGCAGGGGCATGAGAAAATGAAACATAGCAAGATTCGAACCTGGTATTCCTGCTCACCCTTTATATATATATATATTTTTTATAAACATATATTGTTAAATATAACAGACAATATATATATATATATATATATATATATATATAGGTAAAAAATACCTCGTGAGCCAGACAGACCTACCTAGGTTTCACCTAAACGGATCCTCACGGAAAGCAGGCTAACTAGGAAAGCAGGCTAACTCGAAACAAACGATATGTATAAAGAAAATTCAATCAACCCACGTACCAAGAAAGAAGACACCAGATACAATTAGGAGAGAACTTTATTAAAAAAAACAAATTTAATTTTTAATTTCATATATTTTAAAGGTTTTTGAAAAATTAGTGAATGCAAAGACGAAAACAAAAAACGAAAACCAAAAATGATACAAACCCACTATAAGCAAAATTCATCCAAAAGCCAAGGCTTTCTATGCCTGCATTTATTTAATATTTCAGTTTTGAAATTCAATAAATTATTGGTTTGTTTATACGAAGCTATAGCAAGTTCTTCCTCTAGACACAACATACCAAATTTCTGACCGACTTTATATTTAGCGCATCTCTTTAATACTTCTCATTTCAAAATAGGGTCTATATTCAGCTCTTGTTTAATGGACAAAACATAAGTGGATAGGGTGGTGCTATGTTTATGCTTTTCATTATTAAAGCTACCAGTATGATTGTAATATCTTTTTTTTGAAAATATCTTGGGTAGCACCAATGTATATTTTGATTCCAATGTCCTCAGCGTTTTTATAAATTCTAACGACGCTATCTTGCTGACATTTACCCTGCAAGAGACAGTTATTCTTAATCCTACAATTACAACATCTTATGCCAGTACGCATATAATTTCTTACTTTTTCTTTTTTAATCCACTAATAAATTTCTCCAAATTGGGCATACAGCAATAACTAAGTTTTATGTTGTTTTTGTTAAATATTTTAAACAAATTATTATCTTTATCAAACTTTTGCTCCAATGAAATTGAAAAATATTTTAGCGATTTTGGTTTTTACCGCTAAAGCAAACGGGTCATTAAACCATAAAATGTTCCTACCTCTATTCTTTCGTTTGTTTCTCTTACTATCCGTATATACTAATTTATCTATATGTCCATATGTTAATAAGTGCATCGTGGCACACTTTTTATGATTAATGAAGATATCTTTACTAGACGAATTGCTTGATAGTCTATAAGAAATACTTTTAGTAATACCCCACATAATGTGTGCGGGGGTGATTAGATTTAATGTTTACATTTTGCCGGTTTTGGGTTTCTTTCATGTATAGGGATATGGGTCCTTTCAAAGATTTATCATGATGTCTAAATAATTCACTACTGTTAAAATGATTCTAACATCCAAATTAAAACTGTACTTTTTGAAAATCAATAGAGTTTTTTGCGTATATTTTCACATTTTGGGGGGTTACTGTTATCGACTCTGATTAATCCATCATCACGGTATAAACCGTGGTTGTTAAAATCTATGTACTTATTAAGCTTATTTAGCAATAAGCACCCTTCTTTTCTGATACCATGGCCCCATCATATGCTCCCATGAGGTTGTGAAAGCTATTTAAGTCATCTTTTTTTATTCATGATATATTGTTTTGGTATAATAACGTTTTTCCGCAATGCCTAATAAAGTCTATTTCTTGAGAATCAATTTCGCTACATTCCTAAGCAAAATTAATGGCTTTGTTGAAAGTTTTTTAGGAAATAGATGTGTAATACTCTTTAATGTCATATTTCATTAATGAGCAATGCTCATTTTTATCGTAATTTCTAAACCATTCAATACAATCATTAGTGGATTACCACTGGTTTATATTAGTAAACATTCTTAGTGACTTGCATACCTTCTGCAAGATAACCTTACTTATTTTACCTAACTCTGTTCTAGTAGGGTTCAGTAATTTATATTCAGGATTATTTGGAAATTTACACTTATGATATTTCATTGTTATGAAACAAGATGTCAAATTCAATTTCTCCACACGATTCTACAATTCAAATTTGCCGACTAAAATACTGGTTTCTTGATTAATTGAAGTTTCTATATCAGTAGGAGCTTTTTACCGTGTTTAATAACCTCTTTGTGTAACGCTTTTTTATAATTGTTAGGTCTCATTTGATATAAGTATTTAGACTTATCTGCCTTAACAAATTTTTCTACTCCTTTTTATTTCGTTAATGTCAGCACCAATTTATTGCTGCACAATATTATTCTTTATCCTTCTATATTTTAGTTTTTTAATTATGCCGATAAACCCAGCTTCAATTCTGTCTAATTCTTTGATATGTGGGGGGGTGAGCATATGTTTTAAAATTATACTCCTGATTAGTATTGTTGTCATTTAAATTATTAAGATCAAATCTGATTAGCAAGCAAGAAGCCAATCCACGAGTGCGAAGTGTGTTAGAAGAAACATGTTAGTATAAAACTTAGGGTTATATCTAGCCATTTCAATTGTAAAGTTATGAGACTTGCTGCTAATCTATCCATGAAGTCTAGATATCATAGCGGAAAGAACAATGACCGTGCTATTATTTATAGAAAAGACAAAGTGAATCTACGTTTTTCAGACATTGCAATTAACAAACCACTCCTTGCCTCATTTAACAACAGATTGTAGGGTCTTTTTTTCAATCGTCTGGGATTTATACTTTCAGTTACTTTTAATCCCAGACAGAATTAAATATTTGTTGATCGAAGACTTTGTACTAATTATCTTTGCTAGTGGCAGGATATGTGCGAAACTTGTTTGAAGAAAGAGATGAACATCAACATTTATCAAATCGTTAACCTTATGAAAATTGCTTTTGCAGAAGAAAACGTGTGGTTCGTTGTTTTGATATTTTTATGAGTGGTATAATCAGTTGAAGGATTGACGAGCAAATGTGCCAGATAGCATAAGAATTTTGCAGATAGAAAGCTAAAAAACAGATTCAAATTTGGATAGATTGAGAAACATGATTTGCTCAATTCGAAGTTTTTCTGTAAGATTCATAACCGAGAACTTGATAAAAAAATGAAAAAGGCGTTACTTTCTAAGGGAAAATATTTAAATGATACCATTGCTTTAAATCGTGTTTTGAATCATGATTGATGAGCAAAAACAAACCTCAAAATGACTCAGATATTTGACAATACTCGCGATGTAGCTTTCTTAATAAAACTCGGAAACAAAACACCAGCGGATGCATTGGAAAATCAAGATGTCATGCGTGGCTGTAAAAAGCACCTTTTTCTGGGTTGCAGTTCACGACCATGGATTATGCTTTCGTAATAGGATAGATTAGTACAAATTCTTAGCGCAACGTCAAAGTGTCAATATATTTATTCGAATGTGTTGAAAGGGGCAGAAAACATTTTCCAGAAAAAAACAAACAAACAAATTCTCTTTAGCAAAGTGGATTCTCCAACAGCTTAATTCTCTTGTGCATGACGCGTTGGGAATTCGTGATTTCTGGGCAAAAAATATATCTATTACAAGAATGGATCATCCACCTTATTCACTAGATGTACTCCCCACCCTAAGAGTTATTGCTTATTTAATTGAAAGTACAGATGTTGGCAGAAATCTATGATATGAAAAAACACGTAGCTGCATTACATAAATATATTCAGAAAAAGTATTCCAAAAACATTTCTAAAAGTAACACCATCGTCTTTCAAAGCGTAAATATTTTAAAGATGAAAACAGCCAATAATGTCAAAGTGAACTTTTTTATGGTTCCATTCCGGGAATGAAAAAGTCAAACCTCGTATAAAATATATTCATAACTAAGGATATGATAATTCCGGACATATTCCAGGGAAATTTTTAAAATTAAATGATAACTTTTTATCGCTCTATATTTTGTATAGAGTTTCTAAAAACGACATTAGCCGGAAATATTTGCTGATGCCCTATGCGTGTTTATTCATTTACAGTTATAAGATCAGATGTTTTTAGTATTCTTACATCTATACACGCACAAAAACACACAAAAAGTACAGCGGATGGCTATATATTTATATATATGTATTAATGTATATTTGTGCGGCAATCATTGATTTAAACATATTTGTTAAAATTGGCAGACAAGGAGTAGTTTATTAATTTTTTAATTAATTTTTCTACTATTCTTACATATTTCATATTTTGCTGGATCTAAGGAATGTAAAAATGGTCTATAATTTTCTACTTTCCAAGCGCTTTCAGCCTCCTCGCAGGCCATTTTCAAGGATGTTATTTTTACCGTAGTTGTTATGTTCTCATGTTTGACTGTAATGTAATTTTTCTGGTTTTATTTTTTTTTTTAAGAATAGTTCTTTAATATTTTCACGGGAAATGTGCGGCGGGCATCCTGTGAGTGTTTGCCTATTTTTTTTAACTCTCAAAAATCCATTTCCCCTGTAAAATATTGTAAGGTTGATGGTGTTGGAAAGTTGCTTGATATATTTGCCTCTCTTATAAGAAGGGGCCGTTGATATTTTGATTCAAATAATGTTTTTATATTTTATTATTTTTGTATTTTAATTATATGTTAACAACTGAGCTAACAAATGTTTTTTGGTGGGGTTTATTGCACTATTATTATTAGATATGTGGCATGAAAGGCGTCTGCACAGGGAAGTATAGCCAACATAGGCAGTTGATGCAAAAATGAGACGTAATCTTGTAGACTGCATCGAAATTCAAACACTATATTAGTCCTCACTACATATATCTAATTAAATTTGTTTTTTAATTAAAATTACATTGTGACACGAAAATTTCTCTGTCGTCATCAGGCAGTGTTAGATTATTGATGTGAAAATAATATTAATTTAAATAGATATTTCGAAATTTTCATTTAGATAGAAGTCTCTAAACATAGAAGTTCCCGTGTCGCAATGCAACTTTAATTAAAAAACAAATTAAATTAATTATATTATGCTCTGAAATATTTATTATTTTCAGCCCTTTTATACTAAAAAAATGTAAATGCTGGTGAACTCGGAATTATAAATTATTATTATTATTATTATTATTATTATTATTATTATTATATATATATATATATATATATATATATATATATATATATAGTCATCTGCAGACAGATCTGGAAAGTCAATCCGGTCGGGTTTCAATCCTTGGTGCTTTTTAACCAAGTATTGAAACCCGACCGAATTGACGTCAGTCGGCGATTCTACCTCTAAGCTATTGGCGCTCGGTAGAAGGGGGCAGACTTTTTAGCGTGTATATTATCATTACACACGCCCAATAGCTAAGAGTGTTCTAAATCATTACTGAATTAACGATGCGTAGATGCTAGATATGTATATATGTCTGTGTGCGTGTGTGTGCGTGAGCGTGTGTCTGTGTGTAATGAAAATAAATTAAGTAAACTTTTAAAAGTCCATCGGTATGAATTGTTAGAATATATATGTAAATTCTGACGACAAAATTAATATCTTCGTGTTATAAATATAGGCTTTTCGATTTCATGGTAATACTATTAATTCTTCTTATGATAGTGGTATAAGAATAATAATGTTGATGAAGATAATAAAATATCAGTAATAAATATAATCAAAGTGTTAATATTAATAAATAAACAATAAGTACTAAATATTAAACAATAATAAAAGATTATAAAATAAAATATCTAGTAATGGTATAAAAATTATACATAATAAAAATAAAAAATATTTAAAATATTAAAAATAAAAAGTAAAGAATAATATTAATAAGGTTATAAAAAAAATTTAAAATAAAGGTTTTTGAAAATATCAAAGTTTAGAGTGTGCAAAACCTTTAACGAGAAAATTCAATGAGTATTTTAAGAAAAATTTTAGAGACATATTAAGGGCCTTAAAATGCTCAGGCACATCAATGTAACCACATAAGTATATATATGTATACACACTTATACGTACATATAAACATACATATATACTAGCAATATACCCCGGCGTTGCTCGGGTGTAATGAAAGCTTTAAAACTAATCCATGGTCCTGGAGCTCAGACACTTTGGACGTTAGCACGAAAGACTAAAAAGCAATAGTTGTTTCCAGTTAAAGCGTAGATTGAAAGAAAAACGAATAGATGTAAGTCAAATTTTGATTTCTTGGTATCGATATCAAATAGGTGTTTTTGTCGTAAACTGAACATTGAAGCCTAAATAAGTCCTTTGAGTAAATGGTATCATGGCTGAGACTAAGAACTACAATTATACCTACTTAGAGCCAAACCCCAAGCAAAAAATAAAATAAAAGGGCTGAAGTTAATACAGATATACAGGCAGATATACAGGCAGATAAACAGACACACACACACAAACATCTTGCCTTTTATATATATATATATATATATATATATATATATATATCGATTTTCTGCACTATTGTAAGAACTGCAACCTTGAAACTTCTGAATATAGTTTCTTATGGCTTTGTCTATGAGTGTATCAAATTTGATTAAAATCGGACCACTCCTTCTATAACCCGATTTTTTTATTATCTATTTTCGATATTTATCGGTGGTACGTCGACACAAAACCTATCTAAAAACACTCGTAGATGCCTATAGTACAACTGTGTAAATTTTCAAGAAAATCGGTTCAGACGTTTCGGAATCTATAGGTAACAGACACACACATACACAGACACACAGACAAAGTTCCATTTATAAATAAGTTTATATATATATATACCTCAATACACTTTTATATATATATATATATATATATATATATATATATCAATTTTCTAATTAAACAGAATTTTATCTTATATTTTCAAAAACACATCGTATTCACCATTTATTTTAACATATCACCTGAAAAGGCACAGTTTTTTCTGAAACAGGAATTTATAGACTATTGTAATAACAAAATTACAATATATATATATATAGAGAGAGAGAGAGAAAGAGTGAGAGAGAGAGAGAGAAAGAAAGTTAGCAAGAAAGAGAGAGTAAAGAAATAGATATTGATATTATTACTAAATATACGTTTTTCCTCACCGATATCATAACACTGATTTCAAGCACAACACAATCAGTTCCTGTTGATCGTGTTGTGCTACCGGTGAGCGAAAATATGTATATGTATTATTATCATGAATTATAACTGTGTTATTATAGATGGAACACTATTTTATTAGCCACAATACTCAGTGTGAGATATTTGATATTCTTCTATAGATAAAATAGAATGGAATAGGTGGATAGTTAGATAGGGGTATTTTAGATTTATATATATATATATATATATATATATATATATATATATGAAGAGAAAGAGAGTAAAAGTTAATGTTTTTTACTGAGTACGATTATTTTTATTTTAAAGATTATAGATTGGTTGTGACAGGAAATCACTCGACTCAAGTAGGTATTTAGCAATATCGGACGATCGATTCTGAAAAAATATAGATAGACATTTGACGTGAAATGTTTATGTGTATTTCTTTCGAAGTTTTCCGGATCTCTTCGCAAATCTTTAAAAGATTCTGATAGATGGCGACATTTTTTCTTCATTCAATATCTTTCCATTTACATATGAACTAATCGAATTATTACGCCGCAGGTGTTTAGCACACTTTCCATACAGATAAACTTCCACATTTTCCAGAAAAAAAAACGACGGCATGTAAAGAAAACATCTGTTAACACATACTTAATTACCTTCAATCCTCCTCGGTCTTACGAATAAAATATTGTAACATGTTATATAAGTTGGCGCTCTGAGCCTTTTCCATATGCCATCACATGACTCTAGGGCGACGATAAATATAAGCTGACAGATAGTGGATAGTGGGGATTATATATTTACCAGTTCTATAAATTTAAAAAATATGGCACATGAGGACATTCATATTTCCATGTGTAGGTGGAGGCCGTCGATTTAATGGAAAAAGTTCCGATAGAAACATTGATGGAATTCCTAGTAGCCAGCCCATCAAACAATGAAAGGCTGTAATCACAAGTGCATCTCACGCATTACGAAGAGATTCATCTCTGTAAAATGTGTGTGATCTTGGGGCTTTCTTGTTTGTTTGTTTGGCTTTTACTGAAAAGTAGAAAATTTGATGAAGCCATACCTGGCCTTAGATCTCCGGTTGGGATGTAGAAATAAAATATGTATATGACAGTAATCAAAGGAAATACACATCGTCCACCTCCTCCTACTACATATTATTATTATTAGTAGTAGTACTAGTAGCGATTTGATTTCTAAAAGGAACCTGCCAATTAACTGGTATTAATTGGCCATAGAATTTCAATAATCACATGAAAAATACGATAATCCCTCTTTTGATAGCAACATTAGTTATTATAAAAAAAGAGTATCGAAAACCATTTCAGTAAAATTATTGGATGCATAAGATTCACCGAACTACAAATGATTTTATTTTTGCAGAACTGCACCTATCATTCGTAACTGACTCTGCATCTAAATGAAACGTTACCAATGTGCATAAATGATTCTCCTACTTTGCCTTTTTTTCCTGGCAGACCCAGATGGGTATATCGTAATTTGGCACTTAAAATGTCTCTCTGGTAAGTTGATACCATATGTATTGGATGCATGTTATTTTCTGTTATAACTTTAGTTTATGTTCGCTATTTCGCCTGATATTTGATAAGTAATATCTCGTAAACGTGTTTTAGTTGTATGTGGAAGGAAAATTAAAAACTCCTGGTTGAATCTATTCTTTTTTAACAAAGTTAAAAATTACTCTATGCAAAGTATTGGATACACCAATAATAATAATAATAATAATAATAAAAACTTTATCTATGTAATGCTGGAGATGATAGGGAAGATAGAAAAACATGAAATGGAGCCATAACAACACGCCACTACCTGCCTTAGGTCTCCCCGCAGACTTGGTTGGTAGTGAGACCAAAGCAGAAATCGAGATATGATGAAAAATGACATAATAATAATTCAAAACATAAGAACATGGAAATAAAATATTGTAAGAATGCTCTAGTTAATCCCAACTGTTATTAAAATAATCAAAATCTACACACGATAGCGTTCAAAGAAAATCCTTAACAGCAAATCAGAAACATTTGAAAAAAGACTAAAACTAGCTTTAGTTGATACGGTAATAGTATTAATAGCATTAATCACTTCATGCGAATAATAACTTATATTTTACGGTACTAAAAATGAAAAAGAAGACGTAAAAATGTACATTATGCGGTTACAGTAGATTAAAAAAACCTAATTTTAAAATTACCAGAATGTCTTTCAAAAACACATGAAAATGTGGTGGTTTTATTAGTTTGCTTACTTGGAATTATGCTGCACTCATTACAATCGAGATTGGATGAATAAGAAGAAAAAATCTATTCAGTTATTTTAGATTCTATGGCGGAGCTGGAACGGACAGAGATCCTGAAAACTCTGCCAGTTTTAAAGATATTTCTATAAAATTTAATTCTAATAAATTCTTAGAATAGACATGCTACATGATTAATCACTTTAAATTCAGTCATTGACGTGTTTCAAATAAATTATTTTAACTTTTGCTGTTTTATTAATTACCATGATGCTCCAGTGTGGTCGCTTAGTTTATTTTGATAGAAAAAGTCTATGAATAAATTTGTTTTGTTCAGTTCATGAACATTTCTTTTTTCAAATTCCTCATGTTTTTTAGCGTCTGTTTAGGGTACATTATTTGCGAATGAAAACAATGATAAATGGTGAAACTTGTGAAACATCAGTGATAGCGTTCGGAGAAAAGCGTTTCGTTTCCATCCACTTGCGTTAAGTTGAATTTCGAGTCATGTTGATTGTATTTTAGAACATGATACGTTTTGACGTGAGCGCATGATAGCTGTTATTGGGACGAAAAAATGGGATTGTTTAGGCGAGTCCGAATTCCGACGACTGCATTCACTTTTACACGTAATCTTTTTAACAGATCTCTCTTTTAATTCGGTTATGATTTAAGAAAGAAGTATCTAAACAGCACAGTAGAATGGGCACTATATCCTTCATTGGCATGCATTTTAAGAGATGTACAACACTGATTTCAAAACCGGTTGTGCGTGAGTTAACAGTAACAACACATTCGCTCCACCATCTGGTGGGTGATGCTGCGGCTGTGTGCTGTACGTTAAGCCCACAAATCTGCTTCTCTGTCGGTTCCGTCACAAAATGTTAAAAGCAAAAGAGAGATGTGCTGAGAAAAGATAAAGACTTTTACAATCTTAACCAATTTGCGTTGTGTCTAAGCATGAGCCCATAAAATTACATACTATTTAATTCGGTAAGTTTGAATTATTTTTCTCAAAGTCAGAAAAACTCTTCCCAGCCGCTATTGCCGTTGTTCGGTTTCTGATCGTTGATCCTCTGAATTACGCTGCCTTTTAAATTGACCGCCTTTGTGCCTTCTATGACAGTTCTTCTTCTAGGTGAGGTTAGAATTTAAAATCGGTTTCGAACTACAAGCTGCTTCATCGTTTTATAGCCCGAATAAGTGCTCAGTCGTGTTCGGTTATTGTCCCATTTACATTCTATTTCTCGTTCCAAGATATACATTGAATTTCTTTTCTACAGGAAAATATTGTCAGATAATTATACAAGGCTGTACAATGTCAGTAGATATTATTTCAATAGGCTTACAATTTTGCTCTTGATAAATTTTGTATAATTTTTTCTCCAATAATACGAAGTGATTTTGCTTTGATGCCTTTATATATATTATTTATTCCGAAGATACACTTTTCTCCTAAAATAAATAAAAACGTAAGATTTTCCCTGCATAAAAAAGCAGATATGTCTAAAAACACGATAAAGAGAATTAAAAAAAATCCTCTGTATTGGACTATCTAGAAAAAGTAAACAGTACGAATGAATTTAGAAATGATATTTTACAGAAGCCTGTAATATGCTGCTAGGCAAATAAGTAACAGCTATCAGAAAATAATGCGTGTTGAAGCATCACAAAGAGAAATAAAAACTGTAACCCATGGAAGCATGTAGGATGAGTTAATTGCATTTGCTCTTCTTCCCAATGAAACTGAATACACTTTACATCTTTTATTCCCGAGCAAACATGCAGTTCTCTACAATTTTGCCAGAGGCACAATTTTTCATATTTCTTCATTAACTAGCCACTTCTGGTTCTCTCGGAAAAGCGTGGATAGTGAAAAGGCATCAGAACCATAATTATTGATTCTTAATATGCAAATAAAGACAGCGTACATAACTTCTTAATAACCTCACATATATTTAAAGCAATTCTTTTACTCCTCAACTATTTCAGTAGGATAATACTGTACAATAATTTATGCATTAATTTCTTGAAAAAGAAGAACACACAATTCTCTCTTTTATAAAATGGCAATTGTTGTGTTCTTTCTTTTTATTAAAAACGATTGAATTTACTGCGATTGAGCTGTTCATTCAATTGTTCTTCTATTGCTGCAATACGTTTTTAGCTGAATAAGTGGATATTGTTTTATATATATATATATATATATATATATATATATAGAGAGAGAGAGAGAGAGAGAGTAATATGTTTTCATTTTTCTTTGCCAAACATAAACAACACGTTGTGTCTATGTCCGGAGTTGATATTATGGCGTGTATCTTATTTATTATTTACACTTCTATTATGTTTAATCATTGTTAAATGACGATGAGGTATTATGTCTTTTTTTACAAGGAAAAATATTATACAAAAATATGAAAAAAGATACACAAAGAAAAAGATTTACAAAAATGATCATAAGGACAAAAATTTTGCAACTAAACAACTAGTTTAAATATATCCAGAACTTTGTGATCTGCTTTAAACCGAAGCAATAAAAAAACGGAAAAAAACATTTTCCAAGCTTTTAAAAAACAATTAAAAATGGCTGCCTAACCCTACTCATATAACTATAAAAAATCAATGAAACAAATATGTGTGTTGAATTAAATAAATCTGATAATAATAACAAAAAATTCTTGACGATCATATCAAATTTTAAAAAGTTAAGAAAAATTCATACAAAATAACTGAAATTAAAAAGTAATATACTGATCACAGTTAATGCAGAACAAGAGAATTTATTATTCCCCTAAATAATCGGAGACTACAAACATAAATACATATATGAAACTAAAGAAAATACAGAAACCTATTTTCTCTCTCGGTTCCATCAAATCCCAAATCCCGACTCCAGTTGACCAAAATCATCAACCAACACATTACAACATAATATACCGAATAATGACAGTATTAAATCAAGACATGAACTAATGCAAATTTTAAAAACCTCATTACGAAACTATAGACTCACTTAATGCTGAATGTTTTTTACCAATGTCCCAGTCAGAGAAATGATTGATATAATTATAAAGAATATTTGCATCAATCTATCTCTTCCTCTACCAAAAATCAAGCCTAATATATTCAGTCAGTTAAGTGCCATACGTGAAACACGCTTGGGCGATCATGTCTCGAAAGAAACATGACTGACTGGGTAGAATATTATCCCGCAGTAGGTTGCCATTATTTTCTGCAGTAGACTGGTTGCCTACCAAGGCTATAGAACCCAATCCGTCCTGTTATTTAACCCATAACTGGAAGGAATAGACGGATTAATACCTTTCCCAGGTGTAATTGCGCGTAAGTGAATTCAATGAATTCAACTGGAATTCGAACTCGCTCCCCGATTTCTCGTTCCGAGCCGATATTCAATGCACCACAACGCACATCCTGATATATTACCCAAACCAATTTTGATTTGTACTACTGAAGTCCTCTTCTATGAACACTAAATTAACATCTACGAACAACGTGTTGGTGTTTCCATGAGTTCAGTTTTGGAACCAGCATTTAGTGAGTTCCATATGACAGACCTTGAAAATAAAATATTTAATCCCACTACACTACCGGGCATAATTATTAGGCCACCTAAGGTTTTTAAAAGAAATGATGTATTTCATACTATTTTTAGTGGATAATTCTAAATGAAAATAGAATGGTTCTTTTGTTATTATTAAGATGCAAAATTTTACAAGGCAAGGAATCAAAGATGGACTCATCCAAATCATCCTAATTTTCTTCATTCTTTCATTGATGAACTGATATATAGGTAATTATTAAATATTTATAAATTCATTTGATGCACATGTTGTAGTGCAGTATTAACAAAAGTACTATTCTATTTTCATTTACAATTATTCACTTGGCAATAAATACTAAAAAGTAGTATAAAGTACATCATTTTTTTAAACACTGGGGTGGCCTAATAATTATGGTCGGTAGTGTAGATGAAAAGCACAAACTCTAGACTATAAACTTAACTATAACAATACAGTTTTTTTATTGATATATTTACTACCTTCTGTTATAAAAAAGCGACGAGCAGAAACATGTACACGCCAAGGTTTAAAAGTGAATATTTTGACTATTCTATTACAAAATTGCTTTTATACAAAATTTAATAAATCGTACTAAGGCTAACTCTTACGCGAAAAAGATTGTCTACACTGAATTAAAAACATGAAACAGACTCTCATTAGAAATAACTTTCCTGATTACATTGTTGAGGAGCAAATTAGACGAGCTTTTAAAAGTTTTAACATAAATTAAAAAAAACATACAAAATACTACAAATACCCATAGATGGCAATTATACCTCTGAGTTACGGGCGCTCGTTGAAAGGAGGCAGACTTTTAGCATGGGATGTATCATACGCCAGTAGCTATATATATGGGCAGTAAACATTCTTTTAAGTATACTTCACTGAAAACAACCGAAAGGGAAGAATTTCTAACATTTTGATTTAATTTACTTAATATTCTTCCATTTTTTGTTTTTGCTGGTGATAAGGTACCTAAAACATTTCCATAATTATTATTTACCCCAGCACTTTCAGTCACTTCACTGGACATTCTTAAGGATACTATATTTCCGATGTTGTCATTTTTTCATCCTATTTTGACTGTTTAGTAATTTATTTTGTATTTGTGACAAAGAACTTCAGTACTGCATTTCCACTATTAAATAATGTAAGGTTGATGATAGGAGATTATTGCTTAACATATTGTGCCTTGGTAAGGGCGGGATGATTTAGATATTTTGATTTAAATAGTATTCTTCTATTTTTCAAAAGAATTGTCTTTAAGGGTTTTACTAAATTATGGATGAATAAGATTTCTGGCTGCATTTGATTCCCAGTCAACATTTACCTACACACATACACACACACGCATATATAAAAATAATCACTCGGAATCACATGAGGCCAGACATAAAGATTTACAATTTTTTATGGCTTCACATATCTATAAATAACAAACGTATTCTTTCTTATATTTTAGTGAAAATCATTTTCACATCTATGATATAACATTGTCTGATGACGAAGTAGAAATCTCGAAACATAGAAATCGCCGTGTCGCAATGTATTTTTAATTAAATTCAAATTTAATTATATGATTATATTACTCACTACAATATTTATTAATTGGAATGGCAGAGAAAGAGAACTCGGAGTTGTAAAACTCTTGGTTCTCTTTGCCTGGATATATATATATATAGAGAGAGAGAGAGAGAGAAAGAGAGGGAGGGAGAGCAAGAAAGAGAGAGATAGAGACAGTCAATGACAGTATAAAATACTTTTACAGATTTTGTGGGCATGTTAATGACATCAAACCAAAGAAAATGTCTATATAAATGTATGACGCAAAATATACAAATATGTTCAAATATTGTACCTCAACGCAAAACCAAATGTTCAATATGTCCTCCGCCTGCTTTAATGCTCGTATGCATCCATCCCACCATTGGCTGGCGGTCTTTTTCATACAAATTCACAAGGTTTCGAATGGTTTCGCACGCTCCCATAACACGTTGACGTAGCATCTTTGTATTATTAATGTATGCTGCATTAAACAATTGTTTTATGTGGCCAAACAGGGAAAACTCTAAAGGATTAAGTTCGAGTGGAACGTAATGTTCATGGAACTGGTTATCACTTACTTATTCATCTTTCATTATAAATGTTCATCAGTGTCTTTCAAACAGTGTGACTAAAATTTGCTGAAATTTCATCATGTATTAACTGCATGCCTTTTCGTATTAGCAAGGGTACATATTTTACAGGTATGGAAGTGTGTTTGAAATAAAGTCCCTGTTGACACCTCCTGTAAGTTATGCTAGAAGAACAAATAGACCTACCGGACCAACAATTACAATTCCAGCCCGCATATTTATTGTAGTGTGATGCCAGTGTTTAACTTGTATTTTACCACAGACATTCCAATCCGCCAACATAAATTCGTTTTTCTATCTATTCCAAATGTAGGCTTACCTAAAATAAGAATGATGAGACAAACAGCGGATCAGCAGTTTGTGCAATAAACAATCATCAAAATCTTTCTGGTGTTAAGTGATTAGAGGACGAAAATCCCTGTACATGTTTCAAAAGATACGAATACAAGAGCTGCTGTACATTGAGAAATCTTCATCCCTGAAGATGATCTCGGAAAGAGATTAAAAGTATTTGGGTACATTGAGAAATGAATGATAATAACATCTGTCATCGTTAAAGCTCATTTTTGACATGTTTCAATTATAATACGCGAAATATTATCCATGAGTAAGGACGGAGTTTATTAAAAATAAGTAGACACAATGTTTGCAATTTATTTAATATGACATATCGCTCATTCAGCAATGAATTAGAGCACTCTGGCTATTGGCGTATGATACTTGATGCGCTAAAAAGTCTACCACCCTCTACCGAGCGCCTATAGCTCAGAGGTATAATCGCCGACTGACGCCAATTCGGTCGGGTTTCAATCCTGGGTTAAAAGCAATCGAATGTCTAACCGTACTGATGAGCGGTGATACAGCAAAACAGATCTGTCTGCGGATGACTATATATATAAAATAATATATCAATTTTCCTACGACTACATAAACCAACATTCGCCTTACTTTGTACTGAACACGTTTTTAATTATTGTGTTTTTGAATACAAAATTTTATTCTATCCATACGTACCCTATATATATATATATATATATATATATATATATATATATATATATATAGTGGTCAGTATTGAAGATACAGCATTTATAGTTATAGATAATGTAGATAGAATAAGTGTGGACATTTATAGTTATAGATAATGTAGATAGATTAAGTATGGACATTGAAGTAAACACCCAGAGTTGTTAGTCTGTTTCATGGTAACCGCAGTCGTCAGGCTAGGGGTTTAAGTTTTAATGTCAAGGATAGAGCGTATATAGGTATAATGGACATTTTCATTGTATGTTTGCTCGACTTATTATATATACAGGTCAGTGATGCATTGTGGGAAGTCTATTGCATCGTTTTAATGTATATTTTGATGGGAGTGGTTTGTGAATTTGTTCATTATTTACTTAGTTTATTTACTAATTTCTCCCTAGCGAGTGCCACCTTGCCGTGGTTAGGAGGCTTGCGTGTTTCTATGACCCGGAGAGCGATGCTGGCGGGAGAAACGTCTCCTGGTTGGGTTATCCAAGGTCGGATGGTAGAGACCAGACCAAAGGCACTCAGTGGTCCTCCATGTTAGGGGTTAGAATAGGACTAACAATCCAATTCTATAAAACAAAGCCTGTTACAGAAACCACAACGATGCCATCTGAAGACTTATTGGTCCGAGAAGAGTCCTCTCTAGTAGAGCTCATGATATGAACTGGTAAAAGCACTCGGGAAGCCAGTGTGCCGACAACTCTCCTGACGACCAATGTCAAGATCAGAATAGGAACCTGGATTATCAGAACCTTATATGAGACAGGCAAGAGTGCACAAGTGCACCTATACAATCTGAGAATTCTAGGCCTGTGAAGAGGAAGAACAAGACTGACAAGTGCAGACACCATCATCTACTCTGGACAAGTGGAAGGCCGACCACACATGTACGGCATAGTACTGCTGATGACATCCGAGGCAACGCAAGCACTGCTGTCCTGGGAACCTGTGTCTCCAAGGATTCTTACGGCAAGATTCAACTCCAAAGGCAGGAGAGTTACTACCATACAATGCTACGCCCCCTCCAACGAGGCGGACATTGAAGATAAAGATGGGTTTTATGAGCAGATCCAAGCAGTCATGGATAAATAGCCAAGGAGAGATATGAGGATCTTGATCGGTGACCTGAACGCCAAGATAGGCACGGATAACACGGACAACACGGACAATACGGACAGAGACCTCATCATGGGCAGACATGGCACCGGAAAGCAGATCGTCAACGGAGAGATGTTTAGTGAGTTCTGCACCATCAATGACTTGGTCGCTGCGGAGGTGGAGACTGCAGCAGGACAGCGCAACATGAAGGGACTATACGAAATCACCAGGACACCCTTTGGTAAGAACAGCAACCCAAGCCGTCCTGTGAAAGACAAGAACGGGAATGCCATCGTAAGAGATGAGCAGAAAGCAAGATGGGCAGAGCATTTCAAGGAGACGCTCAACAGCGCAGCACTACCAACCACATTAGACATCCTACCACCAACCCAACTCCTAGACATCAAAATTAACCCTCCCAGCAAGGCAGAGATCAACAAGGCCATCAAATCCCTCAAGTCAGGCAATGCGTCAGGTCCTGAGGGAATACCACCTGAAGCCCTGAAGGCTGATATTCAGACTTCAACTAACATGCTACACCCCCTTCTCAGCAAGATCTGGGAACAGGAACAAGTTCCAGAGAACTGAAGACGAGGACACCTTGTAAAACTGCCAAAGAATGGGGACCTCCCATCTTGCAACAACTGGATGGGAATCATACTGCTATCCATACCGGGCAAAATACTGAGCAGAATCATCCTCAAGAGGTTGAAGACCGCCTTAGACAAGACTCTCCGGGATGAACAGGGAGGCTTCCAACAAGACCACTCATACACAGACCACATCGCAACCATGCGCATCATCATCGAGCAGTACCTGGAGTGGCATGCCCCCATGAACATAGTCTTTGTCGACTTCTAGAAAGCGTTAGACTCCGTCGATATAAACGTCATTTGGAGACTGATGCACCACTATGGCTTTCCACCAAAGTTTGTCACCATCATACAACAGATGTATGAAGACGTCACCTGTCAAGTGATTCATGACGGGAAACTGACGGAACCCTTTACCGTGCAAACTGGCGTCCGCCAAGGTTGTCTGCTGTCATCGACAATCTTCCTGCTGGTAATTGACTGAGTCATGAGGCAGTCTACGGCAGGACGGAGAACGGGTATCCAGTTGACTTTCACAAAACAGCTGGAGGACCTGGACTTCGCAGACGACACAAGTCTATTTTACCACAGGCACCAAGATGTGCAAGAGAAGCTATGTCGTGTGGCAGAGGAGGCTAGAAGACTGGTCTCCAGATCAACATTGGGAAGACCGAGGTCATGAGGGTGAACAACAAACAGAAATATCCAATGCAACTATTCCAAGAGATCATCAAAGAAGTTGACAGTGTCGTCAGTAAGGATGGTAGAACGGATGAAGACATAATGTGCTGAATAAACAAAGTCAGATATGCCTTCAACACTTTGCGACCTATCTGGAGAACAACAACAACCCTCTCACTCCGCAACTAGGTCCGGATTTTTAACACAAATGTGAAGTCGGTCTTGGTTTATGGCTCAGAAACGTGGAGAGTGACCAAGACCAGCACCCACAAACTTCAGACATTCATCAACAGATGTCTCAGAAACATTCTCAACATCAGATGGCCAGAGACTACCTCCAATGAACAACTATGGGATAAAACGAACCAAACCCCAGTGGAGATCGAGATCAAGAAGAGAAAGTGGAACTGGGTTGGCCACACATTACGGAAGCCTACATTCAACATCACTAGACAGACCCTTGACTGGAACACTGAAGGAAATCGTAAAGTGGGTCACCCAAGACAGACTTGGCGGAGGAGCATTGAAGCTGATACGAGCGCTGCTGAAATGGCATGGGTCGAGCTGAAGAGGACGAACCAGAACCGGGTGCGTTAATGGAGTGTCGTTGCGGCCCTATGAACCAAGGAACCAAGTGGCATAAGAAGTAAGAAGATTTACTAATTTATATCTTCTAGTCATGTTATATTAATTCTGTTTATGTTATATTAATTTATTTGTTTGTGTTTAATTTATAACATTACTTTTTTAAAGACTTTGTTCATTTTCCATTTTAAATTTTTAAGTAGCATAGTAAAATGTGTTTATCTGTCTGCATTTTGAAACGAATTCTGATTTTTATTAGTACTTTGTTTTGCTCTGGGAAGGTATTTATACCTATTTTACTTCCATCAACAGTTTACACTCTTTGATTTATTGTTGTAGTCTGATGCACTTTTCCTTTTGTCCTATGTTATGTTTGACGTAGTCTTTTGGTTGTTGTTTTTCCGACTACTACAAATCCAGAGTAAGCAGTTATTTTCTCTACGTTCCCTCATACGATCTGATTCCTACCACTTACTCTATATCCACTATCTCAAGAGGCTCTTGAATCTTGTATAGAGTGAGTATTATTTTAGAAAAATATTTGTTATATATGTTAAACATTTTTGTTTCTGTTTTCTTACTTTCATCTGGTCATAATATTCAAGAAAGTGATAAGATTAGTGAGGTGATTATCATCAAAATATAAACAAATCTGTCTGTCTTTCAGAAAACTTGTTTTTTCTCGGTGTCCGTGAATACAGTCTGCTTGGTGAGGGGAGAGTCCAACCAATGTCATTCTTAATTCTGTTTCTTAACTGCGGATAAGTTTCAAATTATCTAAAGGTTGTGAGTAATTTCTGCATTTTTCCAACAGAGGTATATTTAGGCTTACTTTACAACGACGTTATGTCCGTGATCTATCTCTAATCATGTCATGTTTCTTCCATTTTAGAATGATGCCACTAATTTTGGACGGAATTACTTAGCTGAAATAGTCAATCATGTCCCCACGAATTACTTGTGAGTTTTTTTACCTTTGTGAAAACCGTTACACACGAAAAAAAGACATTAAATGACCATATTTACACGGACTTGAAATTGTGGACATGTGTTCGGAGTGGACGCTACAAATTTTTAAAATTAGAATATAAGGAACAGAAGATAAGTGGACTCCCCCATTTTTCATACTTGTTTTATATTTACGAAATATGTCAAAATATACTGGGATTAATTTTCTTTAAGTTCTTTAAATTCATTTTAGTGTTTTATTTCCTCTATTTATTTTTATTTTATTGATTTTCCAACAACATATGTGCATGTAAAATATTTATCTATTTTCATAGAAATATCCTAATTCCTATACGTTTTTCACGTTTTAGCCTTGTAACAATAATAGTTATTAAGAATACACCTTTAAGTGCCAAATCTAGATGCATCGTCAGTGTTGTTGTACCTATGTCAAAAGAACTTTCGGGTCTAAATAAACAACAGACTACTTCCATAGGAAACCCGAACGAATATGATCAGTATTCGGCCCGCATCAACACTGAAAATTTGCTACCAGCTTTAAGACGTGCATGATATCAGTGTCCCTACAATACGGCAAATAATAAAGACTATACTTGGGCTATTTGACGTTATAGACCGGGTATGCTTGGTTGTGCTGAACGTCCTTTATATGGTCAAGATAGGGTAGTTTTGGAGGAAAAGAAGTAAACAAAACAATAGACTTGATAAGACGCAAGATGTGTCGAAACAAAATAGCTACTTTTGTTGTGATATTACAACATATTCATGTTATAATTTCTGAATATATATAAACACTAATAAAACGATTTATCTGATTGGTTCGTCTTACGACGGAGTTATCTTTCTCTTCCTCCACTTTTAACTTCTTTATCATATCCAATTTATTTGGTCTTTCTCTTTAATAGCTTTTTTTAATCTTATTTTCCTTAACTAGACCTAACAAAAAATTTACAAGAGAGTGATTAAAATGACTTAGACTATTTGAAAAAAAAAATCCTAAAATGCGGTATGAATTATTCGGGATATTGATTGATACTCTAATAAATTTCTTTTTAAAACTAAAGGTAATAAGATTTAACAAACGATGCTTAAAAATAAATTAATAATAATATGGTGAAAAGTACTCGGACGAACTTCTCTCCTTGGTTAGGCCTGGTTTTATCTTCACGGCAAGGACTCGATATGCCAGTTACATTGTAGCAAACCACACGCATAACCCTTAGTCCATCGGTGAGAAGGAAGTTCAACTCATACAGTTTCTACCTGCGAACCACTACTCCGCGGAACAGACTCCCAAGAGGATGTTTCCCTGATCATTACAATCGTAACATGTTCAAGTTTAGAGTTATCTGTTAGCTCTCAATTCTATCTATATAAACTACGCCTTAGCGTAACCCACTAGCTTGATTGCCCCCACCTCACCCCGGTTTTTGTAAAGAGTGAACCTTCCAAATCTACACATCGTTCATTCAGTAATGAATGTGAACACTCTTGGCTACTGGCGTGTGTTTGCATTGTATATAACACACTAAAATCCTCTACCTCAGAGGTGGAATCGCCGACTGATGTCAATTCGGTCTAGAAGCAATACTGTCTAGAAGCAATCGGATGTCTAACCGTACTGATGAGCTGTGATACAGCGAAACAGATCTGTATGCGGATGACTATATTCATTAAAAAATAGTATTAAATATTTTGTTTAAATAAGGAAACACAGTGCAGAGAAAGACTCGAAATTGAATTCAATTCCTTCAAACGGAAGAAATAGTGGGGGAAAGGAAGAAAGAAAATACTTTATTGCTGCGATAGAAAGTAAGATTTACAAGTTAAAATTTAAAAGACAAAGTAATGGTTACAATATTAAGCTTAAGAAAAAAGTCGAGACGATAAGATAATCTTGTACCGAAATTTTATTTTCTATTTCCCATTTTATATTCAGTTATAAAAACATTATAATAAAAATATTCACCCAATTAACTAATGCAAGAGGTAATTACTAAAAAATTAAGATAAAACACAAGAATATAAACCTCCATGTAACTGTAACAGCAAACCCTAATACCCAGTTTAAGGCAAATACAATTCCGAAAAAGCATTACCGTTTTTCTGAAGGATGATTCAAATAGAAAGAAATATACATAAGAATATTCGAAGAAAGTTGGAAACAAAGATTCTACAATCACCGATATTCCCTCTGCAATGCTTCCTTGAATCATCAAACTACCCTCGCTAAACACTGTTGAAAATTAAAAATGGAGGACTCACCCCACAAATTAAATGAAGGATCATCGGTCATGCACAAACTCCTAACAACTTTAGAGACAGATGCATTCTATGCTTAACGGAAAACACAATAAATGAATATAATTAAATATAAAAATCAAGCTGAACACTTAGGTCAAAGGAATAAATACATTTTCAAGTGCCAACATAAAAAAAATTAAAATTTCCCGATAAAATGAGATTTACATTTAAAATGTTAATTTGGTTGGGAACAGACATACGAATTTACTAATATTCACATTTTTCTTTACCCTCCACCCACCAGTTATTAATCTTAATTAAGATGTAGTTGTACTAACAATATGCTGATTATGATTGCTATATTTCATTATTATTATTAGTTTTTACCTTATTGTTATATTTTCTTATATATATTTATTAAAATATTTCTATATAATTATTATTAATTATTTGTATTATTATTATCTCTATATTATATTTATCATTAATTTCTTGTCATCATCAATATTGTTATCTTATTATAATCAAAGGATTAACGTTAGTAATATCATTGTCCCGAAATCGAAAGGATTATATTTATTTATATTATTATTATAGTTATTAATTTTGCCGTCGTAATTAACATAAGAATATCTAGCAATTCAGTTTATCTATTTAAAATATTTGTCCTAAATGTACTGTCCTGTATTTTAAAATGTTCAACACTAAGAAATATTTTTGTTAAACTCAAAATTGTAACCATTGATTCTACTTTTAACTACTAACATTGTAGATTTTATTTCCTTTGTCAAAAATAAAATGTTTCGTTTCTTCCTCTTTTCTCTTCCTCTATCAATCTCCAACTAACTACAGGATCCAGCCCTTCGTCCTTCATTTTCCAGAATGTTCGTGAAAGGGCTGTCTGGTATTTCTGACCCGGATTCGAAAAAGAATACCTGTGATTGTGATATCTTTGCTTAAAAGGCCCCGCGGACATACCAGTATAAGTCCGGTAATTTTTCTTGTTGTTGGATGGGGAAATGTGAACTTCTTAAATTATCTGGGTGGATGTACATTTGCCCTCCACCGGGCAGGTATCCACGGAGATACAATTGCATTCATTTAATTCCGGACCCAGAGTATTACATAAATTCTTTAGAATTTGCCTATTATGAGAATTTGTAATGTTGTACATATTTGGGGTACATATATATATTTATACACACACACACACACACACACACACACACACACACACACACACATATATATATATATATATATATATATAAATGGGTGGGATGTTCTTGACAGTCTGATTGCTCGAGTAAATTCTTGTAGGGTTGGCACCGAGAGCCTACACAAGTGTATATATATATATATATATATATATATATATATATATATATATATAAAGGATTAGTTAATAAGTAATACATCAGGAACTAGAAAGAAAAGGCTTAAGGTTTTAGTAAAGAGGGCTTTAAGAATTAGGGCTCTGAGAATCAGGAGGAATTGAGTAATAAAATGTTGTTAGGGCAAATAATTCGTGGACTAAAAAAATAAATTTTAAAATCTATGATCAATTGCTACTCAAATTATATGATCAGAAAAAGTAATAAAATAGTTTGGTCTATATGTTTGCTGTAATTAATACTACAGTGATTAAAATGAGAGAAAGCAAATTCTATCGAAAAAATATTCTTTTAAATTACATTTTAGGGGTTTATATTAAAATTCACTATTTAAAATTAAAAAAATTGGATTTATGACGCCATTTACTTATGAATTGTTTCCGTACATTTACAAGAGAATTTTGTTCAGGATACTATATTATTTTAACTTTTCAACTAAAAATTGATTACATCTATTGGGGGTGCGAACTGAGCTCATTAGTCTTTGACTTGTAGGGTTTAGTTCCTCTTTTTTCATTTCACAAAATATTTTTGAAAAGATTGTTTGGAATCTTAAGAGTGTTTTTGTGTCTAGTATAATTGTTTAAATTTTCCTGCAAAAATACCCATGTTAATTGGGTAATGTTTCTTGTTATTTGATTGGGAGATTTCGGCTTGGTAGATTACCTGGTTAGATCTATATTTGCCTTCCACCAGGCAGTGGTGACAACTGCAAGTATTTTGAATACGTCTATTATGTAAATTCTTTACAATTTGATTATTATAGAAAATGATAATGCTGTGCATATTGTGAGTGCAGGAGTAGCTCATTTTAAGAGTATGTCTTTTGAAGATTTTGTGTTGCAAAATTTTTAATAGGAATACAATAAAATTATAGCTGCTCCAACAATTTAGAAAAAATATATTACATCGCAATAAAATATTGAAAGCACACAACAAAAATAACTCTAACACTCATGCCAGTCTGTCCCATAATAATAACCTTTGTAACTGTAGAAACACGAACCAATGCTCCATACCTAATAAATGCTTAACAAAATTCCTGGTATATATGTGTTTAATTTTATCCTTGAAAAATCCTAAGGATGCAATAATTTATATCGGAAAAGCAATGAACATTTTTAAAAAGCGCTTTTACAATTCCTTCTCATCCTTCAATAACAAGAACAAACAAAATATGACATCAGTTTCTAAGTATTTTTGGAAGATAAAAAACGAAAAAAAATAAATAAAGTTAAATGAAAAATCCTCAAACAGGCCAGAACATCTAAATCACTAAAGGAACCATGATTCCTTTATTCTCAAGAAAAAATGGAAATCATTAAATACATGAGTAGCAACATACTATTAAACCAGAGGCATGAAACCACAATAAACTCCAAACACCTTAAAGAACTAACCTTACAATCATGCTAAAACTAAAAAAGCCAATGTTAGGATCCTTAGAAACGATAAAACATTATAATATTAACAACACTCTTAACTCAAATTTTGCCTTTATTTCATACCACAAAATGTGATCTAATTTAAAATTTTATATAAAAAAGGTTTCCTTAATTTTAAATTAAGGTTAAATGTAAAAATAATAGATTAATTAAAAAAACAAAGTTTAAATACAAAAATATTTGTAGTTGTATAATTTACTAATAAAGATTTGTTTACCAAATAGCAATTTCTATTCTTACCTTATCGCACCCACACCTACTCCTCCCTACACCATATACGTTTCCTTATTATCTTTTTTATTAAACCCAAAGAACTGACCATAAAACATGTAAAGGACCATACCTTATGTTCTAATGTTAGATCTGTCCATAAAATTTTCAAATCCAGTCCATTAATCACGTCTATCCCCTATCCCCTATCTCTCTTTGTTCAAATTCTAACTGACAACTTACAAACCTTATTTCCCACCCCACCGAAATCTCACACACAATTCGCCAAATATAAGAAACATAATTTGCATTTCTTTTCAATCTACCTGATGAGACATTGTTCTTTCAATATTTAAACAAAATGTATACTTTGAAGGAGATGATAATTTGTACATGCTCTAAACGATAATTTATAATAAATATTCACAATTCTATTTTATATCGAGCACTGTTTTAAATATATGTTTTGAACGTTGTCAATTTTTTATTCGTTTCATACTTGGATATACAAATTGGATTTGTAGGATACTAAAACATTTCGAATGTCCAGAGAACATGTTAATTTATGTTACGTTGATAATGTGTAAAATCCATTTTATATTGATCACAATATATCACTATCTTAGTCACAATACCCGAATAGTTTTTTTTTAAAATCGTGTCACCCCAAGCAAGGCATTCCACTGCCACTATAGCGCAGGGGGTTACATAGAGGGATTGGGTATAGGAAATGCCAGAAGGAGGGTGATAGACGACTTAGACTATACATAGGGAGAGAGTTGGAGAGAGTGGGTGTGAGTTAGTGTGTTAGGAGGTGTCTATTGACCTTACATTTAAACTCCTGGAGGTTGTAGCCGTCGGGGAAGCAAGCATGCGGTAGGGAATTCCACAGGCGGGAAGTGCGAGGAAAGAAGCTGTTGGAGTAGAAATTGCGGTTACATTTTATCGGTTTCACTGTAAAAGGGTGGGACCTAGTTGCTAATCTAGTATCTCGTGCAAATTCACATCTAGGCGGCACCAGTGATTTAAGTTCGTCAGAGCAGAAGCCATGTCAGTATTTATAGAAGAGGCCCAGGAAGCCACGTCACGCCGGTGAGAGATATACTGCAGGCAGTCAGCCAAGTCGCTATCAATCACATAACAGATTCTTCGCTGTATTTTGTCAAGAACTCCGAGGAGAATAGAAGGGGCACCAGACCAGATGTGGCAGCAGTACACAATACACGGGCGGATGGTGGATTTATATAATTGCAGGATAGATTCAGGCGGAAAGAATTTCCGGGCCCTGCACAGAGAGCCGACTTTCATAGCTGTGAATTTAGCAATGGATTCGACGTAGTCATTCCACTTGAGGTCCACTGAGAGTGTCAGGCCAAGCAGGCGTAGTGATTTACTCCCTGGGAAGCAAGCCTGTTCCATGCTAATGGGAGGGAGGTGCGGTTGTCTGTGGTAGTTAATTGACAGCAGCTTCGTTTTGGAAGAATTGAATTTTACGAGCCATTTCTTACCCCAATCCACCACGGATTGGAGTTCCTTCTCAAGCTCGGCAGCGAAGTTCGCTTTGTCACCAACACCAGATTTTTGATCGAGGCGAGAGTAAACTGTGGTATTATCGGCGTACTGCCTATTTGTGATCTTATGGTATCGGGGAGATCATTGATATAGATTAGAAAGAGCGTAAGACCTAGGACAGAGCCTTGGGGTACACCCGCCTTTGTAGGGTAGTTCTGGGAGGCATGTCCGTTTAATACCACCTTCAGTGTGCGGTTAAAGAAGAATGACCGGATTAAGTTCAACAAAAGTCCAGTTATACCATAGATTCGCAGTTTCCGTAGAAGGCCGGCATGCCATACTCTGTCGAAGGCTTTAGAGATATCAAAGGCGACATTTCGGGCTTCACCATTATTGTCGATAGCCTGGTATATATACTCGGTGATGGTCGTTAGCATATCAGCAGTGGACCTGGTGAAACTGAAGCCATACTGTTTGTCCGAGAGGAACCGGTGAGCTGTGAGATGCTGAACGACCTCGGCATTGATAATGGCTTCAAGCACTTTGCCGAAGATCGAAAGAAGGCTGATGGGGCGGTAATTTGCGGGGTCCGATGGTTCACCAGTGTTATTGAATATTGGAACCACAGAAGAAAACTTCCAACAGGTAGAAAAGCAGGAGGAAGATAGGGAGAGGTTGTAAAGCTTAGAAAGGATAGAGGAGAGTTCAGGGGCACAATTCTTCAAAATTCTTCGCTGTGTGAGGGTCCAATTTTGAGATTATGCTAGAAATCAGCGAGAGCGTGATGTGGACGTCATTCAATTGGGCCTCAGTTCTAGATGGGAAATCGGGTGTATGGATTCCAGACGAATCCAGAGTGAAATTGGTCGAGAATCTATGGGCAAAGCATTCAGCCTTGTCCGCTGAGGAGGTGAGGACCTCAAACTCGTTTATTGCTGGGGGTATTGAGGACTTACTCTTGCTAAACACGCGTTTGCACAGGCGCCAGTAGTCTTTGGTACCGAACTTGGAGGATGCTATGCGCTGCTTCATCCTGGCAGCTGCTTCATCCGTCGTTAAGTATCTTTTATTACGAGCTGAGGCAAAAAGGTGCTTGTTTTGGTCCCACACGTGGCTACGATAAAGCCGGAAGAAGTGATTCCGGTGGGCAATGGCGGCCAAGCAAGCAGGCGTGAACCAGGGAGACGAATGGGATTTAAGCTGAACTTTCCTGGCAGGGATGAATTCATCGATGCCAGCCTTAAACCAGGAGGAGACCTCTGATGCACAGTCTTCGATGGGAAGACTAAAAACATTGTTCAAAGGGACGTTGCAGAGGAAGTCACGGAACGAATCCCAGTCTGCTCTTTGATAGCAGTAGGATATTCTGTTGGTCTGGGTTTCTTGAGTAGGGATGGAGTGGAACGAGGTGTTGACAGAAACTACGGCGTGGTCAGAATTTCCGAGAGGGTAGAGCTATCTGGTGGAGAAAGAATTTGGGGTGGAAATGCTTTTTCTTTCCCAGCGAGAGAAAGACAATCCATCGTATATTTAGTTTTGAGTTCCTATTTATTTTGGCTTTTCCCATAAAAAATAGATGTCAGAAGAATAACGCAATAAAGTACAAATATTTTTAAATCTTATAGAAATAACACTGTGAATGGTTGCAAAGATATAACAAAATCACCGCAATGGACTCATCAGGTTGTTTTTCCTTTAATATTTCATTGTAGGATAACTTCTTCAAAAAGAACGCACACATACACACACGCACACACACATAAGAGATATTTATATAAATATTGAAGGATAGAGAGAGAGAGAGAGAGAGAGAGAGAGAGCGAGTGAACCTGAGAAAGAGAGAAAGAGAGATCAAAATTTGGGGGTCGCGATGATATAGAAAATCCTATAATCATAAAACCAAAATACGGTTTAACCTAACTCATTCCCAATGGAAAGCATCTCTATAATTTAGATTAACAATTGCTTGTATTTTATGCTGTTTTAATAATAAAAGAACTTATGATTCTTAATTATGTTAATTGTTGATCATATTAAAAAATTATAAATATAAAAATTACTATCAATACGAAAATAGTAATGGTAGGAGCTGTTCAACCCTAAAATGAAGGTCTCACCCGAGGAGTTAATTTTGTTGAAAATAATCAATAAATCCACTGCCGACTGATTGTCGCTTAAAAGGATAAGTTAATCCCACCTGAACGGTAGGATTTGTTATTGGGTCAGTATCCTAGCCACCTAGGAAGACAAAAAACAAATAAACTATGATTCCTACATAGAAAATGACTAATTGTCAAAGGCAGAATTTCCATAAAATTCAAAATTAGAGATAATATGCCAATATGACTTGTCACATGGGAGAGTCTACGCATTACATTATGGTGCTGAGTATACCTGAGATCATAGAAAGTATGATTATATTAAATATATCTTATTTCAATTATAATAATTGCTACAGTACGACTAGGCTTACGACTCAATATGATGGATTGTATTGTCAAATCGAAAATGTCAAGAGTGAGAAACAGGCAATCTATTTGTTTTTCATGACCCACTTTTATTCTGGGTTGGAATTTAAAATTACTTCCAAATTATAAGCCGTTCCATCTTTTTTACAAACTAAACAAAGTCGAATTATTTTTGTCCTTTTTTCGTTCTCTTTCTTCTTCCAAGACGTACTTAAGATTTATTTCTATTAGAGAAACAAGGAAATAATTATACCTTGCTGTAGAATGTTAGTAGATATAATTTTCAATAGGCTTAGCATTTTTCTTTGAAGTTTCTATACTTATTTACATTCAGAAATACTTATGATCCAAAAATGATAAAAAATAAATAAAAATGAAATATATGATCTGCAGAAAATGGCATTTTTTAAATATATCCTCTGAAAAAAGAAATAGCAGTGATCAAAAGATTCTCGACAAAATCCAAAGAAGTATCTGCAATGAAATAGATCCTCACTAAGCATTTTGATTTCAGTCACTTTCTCACCGACATGACGTAGATTTGTTCTCTTTTTTCTTCAAATATTTTTCATGGCCAATTTTTCCCTAGTACCCGGATGACATGAATTTATGTGTGCTACGAGATTGGCAGAGAGGTCTCACCATTTTACCATTGGAATAATTAAACTGACCCTCCTATTCTAGCAGTTTATTTTCTCTCACTTCCCTTCCGTTTAATTCCTACAAACTTTAAAATTTAATATGCAATGTCAACTGTTATGTTCTGTCTTCTTTTAATAAAATCTCACTCCTTATATGAAAAGGGATAGGGAATCGGTCTCGTCAAAACCATACAAAATAAATAAAAGGGAAGCAAGAAGAAATGATGAAACATGATCTACAAAAAATAAAAAAAATAAAAAAATTGAATGCAGAGTCATCAGCAAAAAGAGAAGCCCAAAATGCCAATTACTAAAATGAAAAATGACAGACACCTAAATACCTGGGAAAAGTTTTGACAGAAGACAGAAAGTGCGACACTGAGATCAGAAGGTACTTTGTCATGGTCAAGGACACGTTTCAAAAGCTAAGGAAAGTACTGAAAGACAAAAAGATTTTGTTGAAAATAAAGAACAGAGTACTGAACTAATATGTGATATATGTCATTTTTTAAACCCTGATCAATGTTTGAATAATGGGTTTGGATTTCAAATGCTGATTTTAAAAGTTTTCTCTACTTGGCCGTGCAGTGCAACACAATCTCCCTGTCAATTTTTCTATATATTACTTTATGCTCTGCTAATTTTATATATACAAACTTTCTGACTCATTAGAAGTTTATATTTACTGAAATTTATATTACGTTATAAATAACCGTAATAATATCGCTTACGCGGACAACACCGTGCTGATGGCAGATTCACAAGTAAATCTGAAAAAGCTCTTTAAAAAAGACATAAAATATAAGCAAAGACAAAAGAGAAAACATTACCTGTATGTTTTAAATGTCTTGTTGTAAACGAAAGGTAGAGTTGAGGTTGGTAAAATATCGGGTACGTGGAAATCAGTTACGTACGGAAACAGAACTCTTGAATATTTATTGTAAGAGACAATGAAATGATTAAAATCTAAAGCCAAAATGCAAGTAATGAAATAGGCTCTCAAGAAAAGAGTAATTACTCTGAAACTGTGCCTAGAAAAAATGGTGGTAAATTCTATGGAATGTCTAGTCATCTGTATGACAATGGATTCTGTTAAACTCGTCCATCTTCTTTTACTTCTCATTCTTCTTCATCTGGTCCTTCTTTCATGTTTCTTCGTGATTCAAAAGATCATAACTTCTGGTGTTTGATACTATAAGTAACCTCAGAATCTTCACCGTCCATTTACAAAGTATTCGAATTCATAGAAGTCCAAATAAACGTTTCCAAATCACGAACTATAATTGAAAAATAGTCAAGATAAACCTTTCTAAATCACAAACTATAATTGAAAAACAGCTACGTTAAATCTATCATAAAATTATGGATGTAGAATTAAAAAATACCAAATACTTCAAATATCTTGATGTATGGATCAGTTATAAGCAATATAGTAGAATAGATAATGAAATTCGACCCAGAATAGGATACGCCAGGATGAATTTTGCCCAACATTTAAAGTTTCTACAAAAAAAAAAAATCATTAATCTAAAAAAAAACAGCCATGTTGTTAACCTTATTGCCAGATAGAGACTTTTATCTGGATTTTATGCATGGGCTAAACTCGTCCAAGACTATCCCCTTACTGTATACAACCGCATTCTCAAACCAATGATTAAAAATAACTTCGAGCGAATTAACCGTGAGTCCTTGGCAAGAACTATTTTTGAGCCTCGCTATAAAAACACAAAGTTATTTTCACAGTTCACAGAGACTACATAAATTTAATTAACAACAACAGCTAAGATTGATACTTACATAATCAAGACGTTGACATTCTACAATACTTTGAACACAAATCTTGGAAGGAAAACTTACATCAATATTATAATGAGTGACAACAGGTAATAGAATTGAGATAATTAGTCCCCGCGAAAAAATCTTGTTAATATGAAAATGATTTTACAAATTTTAACTGATAGTAGCGCAGGCTGTTAGGTCATTGAATGTCATATATTTATTAATATCTAATATTACTAGTGCTATTCAAACAAGCTTTTTAATAAGTTTCTCGTTGTATATCACTTACATTTCCTAAATTCAGGTTATCCTATGAGTATTAAATTCGTCAGACGCCTCTTTCCCTATTCCTATTTTCTTAAACGTCCTGGTCTGTCAAAATTCAGTTCATGTTAATCTTGACATTCGTCTCTTCGTTTAAAGCTTAAGAAAAAACCTAAGGCGGCAAGTATATCTTTCTTCCGACAAATGATGAGAATAAAGAAGTAGAAAGAATTATTTTTTTAGAATAGAAATTACAAAGATTTAAGAATGGATTCAGACATGCAATATAAAAGGATTTGTGATTTCAACGTTCCTGTTTGTCACTCTGTTTATCGCTTTGACCTTCTCTATATCTCCCCGATTGTCATTTGCTTATTCTTATGGAACCGGAAGCCTTCGTCTCTATATTTCAGCAAACATGTAGAAGTAATGAAATGTATTTTAAGGCAAAAAATTGAAAAGAAGAAAGAAACCAAAGAATACAATAGTTCGCAAATCATTAAAATATATTTGATTTATGTCACTGGTCATAATTTCTCTTAACATATTACTCAATCGAGAAAGGCATTGAACAACAAGATTAATGTTAGGCGTTAAATGACCTCGGCAAACCAAGCATAAAATTAAATGCCTTGAAGGAGTATTTGATGAGGTGAGGGGGTATTCTAGTAATATGAAAACTCGCTGTTATGTATGTTTGGCACGAAACTCGTAGCAGAACAATTTGGCTGACATCGAGGTACGACATTGACCCGGGAGGCCATCATATTTAAACGCTACTGATTATGAGCTTTGCACGGAACATGTCGCATACTTCAGCAAATTGCTTGAAGTCACAGCCAACAACGACAACTCAATTATGAACAGCGTGGAAATGTAAATGGATGGCGGCATCAATATTGTTATTTCGGCGAAAGGAGGAGCCACAAAAGATAAAATTTGCACTTCTTTTTCTATATGCTGACCTCTGTGTGTGTGTGAGAGAGAGTGTGCGTGTATGTGTGAATGTGCATGTGTATGTGTGTGAGTGTGCGTGCGTGTGTATGAATGTGCGTGTGTGTGTATGACTGTGCATGTGTGTCAGTGGGCGTGTGTGTGTGTATGCATAAGCGTCATATTATTTCATACGATATATGTCATATTTATAAACGCACATTGTGCGCCATGTAATTGAAAAAAAATAATATTATAAAATATTGAACAGAAAAGATCCATATATTTTTTGAAATACAATGTAGTTATTTCTAACATAGAAAAACAGAAAAAACAACAAAAACAGAAAAAATTAAAATAGAAAAAAGAACAGAAAAAAGAAAAGCAGAAAAAATCTTTCTAAATACAGAATAAAATAACGAAGATAAAATTATACTTCCTTGAATGTAGAAAATGTACTCGATGAGCCTTGCAAGCAATTGCATCCTCGTAGTCAACACTCGTAGAAAAGCAGCCTTCAACTAATTCTTGGCAGTTGAAGAACTGAATGCAACTCAATTTAAGAGGGCCAGGAGGCTACATGTTAGTTCTATTACCAATGTAAAAAATTCTTAACGAGTCCCTCCTGCTTCATATGTGGCGTGTGGAAATAAATATAGTTTAGCTAGAACATACATATCCAATAACTTGAACTAGGTATTAAACGCCGTATCTTCTATCACGAGTTATGAATAGTAGCAAATATATGTATCATTAGTTGTACTGACTCTGAATTTCTATGGAAAGATGTGGAGTTTAAAGGACATGAATCATTTTGCTCTCAGAAGACGTCAACCTTCTAGGAATATCCGTAGATACATCAATGACGTTTGAAATGTTATTTATATTACTTCATATTTAGCATGTCACCTTCCAGACAAGCGCTAAATCCGAGTATTATTGGTGGCTAATGCCAAGACCGGGGCGTATTTTATATAGCTCTATTAGTTTGTAAATTGCCATATTAATGCTGTCGATATAAAAGAAAAAAAGTATAAATAAATAACCAAAACTCTTAAAATGTACGCACATCATGTAAACTTATGTTAGGTCTATTGGCTAAAGGTATTTCTAGTAGCTTTGGGACCCCATAGAGTAGCTAACATAAATTAAAACAATTGACCTTCATATTATTCTTAAATATTGTGCTTATATATATTGTGTGTAGGTGTAATTGATTTTACAAGTAAACAAGTGTGGAGATTAATGCCAGAGTAAATAGACCATGTTGGGTTAATACTACCGTTCCCTTATGTTTACATGAAATTTATTATTCATATATGTGACCATTACTGACTTATAATTATTGAGTGAAAAGATCATGTAGTTCCATCATATTAAATATGATCGACGATAGAATTTATAACACAGAACCATTAGATTATGTTTCGCTGTGCTTTTTATCTGGGAATTTCCAATTCCTTTCAGACTGCATGTTACAAATCACAATATAATGATTGCTTTAATAAAGACTGCATATAAAATATTGGAATATTCCAAGTTTGAAGCCAAGAGAAAGTTTTCTTTTTTCATTATCGACGTTTGGCTTTTCGCCGAACACATGCTTCTGTATTGCAACCCGAATCTCTGCAAGTAGGTCCTGTGCCAAATATGCTATTAAATTTTATTCACTGACTGAATCGGACGGACCGAGCAAGTGATCACCATTTTGGACAATGATATACGAGTTAATTTGATATGTGCAAATAATTTACTCTAACTCTACAAAGAAAGGAGTGAGTGCTCACTCTATTAAGAACGTTTCTTAATGAGTTATAGATTATATCAATCCTAAAGATAGAATACTATTTAAAAAAGAACAACTTCAAATCTTAGTTATTTATTTTAATATATTGTTTCTTTTGACTACAGTAATGTTGTAGTTTCACGGCCTTCTTTTAGAGGTGTAGTTCTCATCATTGGTATTCAATTGTTTCCCAGGAACGTATTATGGAGATAAGCCCCTCTCTCATTGTTAGTTTTTTTCACGTCTTTCCTTAATATTTTTCTATTACGTCTACGACCATCAGATTATATCTATGATGAAACTGGTTTCCTACAAGTCTACTAAATTGCAGGCTCTAAACATACTGAAAGTTAAAAGATGACGCCACCCCAGGAAATGATAAGAGCAGTTCTAAGAGTTTTTATTTGGGTATTTGATTGCTCGGTCTCGGTTGGTAGGTAGGTGAAACTTAGTACGGTTTTATTATGTCATAACTCCGCGACTCCTTCTACAGATTACTCACCAATTTACACATCCCGACTTGTAGATTATAATAAAAACGGATGGCATCGGAACTAAGTAAAAGACAGTCAGCTCCCTGTCCGTCAAGTACGGGTCAAAAGCCGACTGCTATATGCCAACTGTGACTGTTAATATAGACCAAAACGCGTTTGGTACGTTCCATGCCCGTTTATGCTTCGTGACTTGGTGCCCAATACCTAATTTCTGGGAATTTATCGTTTCGTCACCATTCAGTGAATGTCACTTAGAAGATTATACTGAAAAAATCCAACGCATCCATGTGTTATAAAGTTACTGCCTAAACCACGGCGCATATAAGTTTTTCCACTACTTTGAAAGTTGCCATATTAATGCTATCAATAGATCTGAAAAAAAAACTAGATTTTTCACATTCACGTAATATTATGTTAGGTCATTTTCGATAAAGATATTTTCAGTACATTTGACCTCTCACAAATTATCTACCATGAACTGATCTTAATATTATTCTGAAATACGATCCCTTACACCTTCTGTTTAGTATTGTCGATTTTACAAGTAGAAAGATTACTGACTGAATAAAGAGGTCACGATGGATTAAATTTACCGTTTCCTCTTGTTTACCGTGAAAATTATTGTTCCCACGGGTAATATTTACACCCCGTGAAATCTCTGGCACTATTCATCAAATGGAAGGACACGACGATTACATGAGATCTAGTTATATTCCTACTTTCTCTTCTATGCAGATGTTCTAATCAGACCCTCATCTTAAAAATATGGTTTATTGCAAAATAATTATTACAGTAATCTGTATTAGGTTTATTGAACTTATTGCTATAAATATTGTTTAATATTTTTCTTAACTAAAATTAAACATTGTATGAATGTTGCGTTTTTATTTCTTTTGTCTATAACACAGCTTTTAATAAACCAATATTTCCGCTTGTTGAATTAATTATGTCTTGGCTATTCTGTTATTACTTTTTTCCTGCTTATGCTTAACCACTTGTCTTTTTTGCGTTCATAATCCAGGAAGCACTACATTATATCCAATATTTTTTCTTTCAGAATGTGATGTTCGCAGATATAATATTATAAGATATATCATTTCCTAAATTAGTAGAAATTAAGGGAAAACATTTTAATACAAATTGCGTGAATAATTTCTTTTTACTTCAAATAAACTTTTCTCAGCCATCAGGAGAAACACTAGAAAATAACCCGTGCATAACAATATGCTTAAATAGATTTATTATTTATGGTCTATAATTGCGTTTCAACTACGACTAATGACCTCTCCTCTTCTAAAATCAAACATGTAACATCAAGCATTTCTTTCATGTAAGAATTCGATTTTAAAAACTGCCAGCATTTTTTACTTAAAAGTAAATGGATAGAATTTTGTTTGAAAACTTTTCAAATATTCAACCGAATAAGAAAGAAATCGATCCGTTTGTACTAATTCTTGAGTTGAAGAGATGAAATTCGATGATAAATTATATAAAAATAAAATAGTGAAAAGTTGGTAACAGCAAAAACCTTCCGGTTCGACACGAAACGAAGAAGTAACGCTGGTAGTTAGATGAACTAAAAGTGAAATGCTTCAGTGATTTCTAAGCTGCAGTTCACTAACCTGTCATTTGGGGGCTGCTATTCTCGTGTGAACTTTACATACTTTAATTCTTTTTATTCTAAGATTACCGTTTCTTGGAAAACGTTTGGCTTAATTCCAAGATTGAACAAAAGGGAAAGATTTCAGGTTAATGGAATCACCGGTGCTGAATCATCAACTTGTCCTGTTCAAAATGTCAATCGATTTTTAGTAAAACTCAAGGAAGCTGTAAACGGAAGTTTTGGTGTGTATTTTATTAAAAAAAAAAAACTTTTGAAAGTTACGTGAATATTCCGCAACGCTTCATTCTGTCTTGAAACACTCGTATGTTTATGGAAGTGAGATTTAGTAAATACTTCGGAAGCTGTGTTTAATCTAAACATTACAAATGAAATTATTCTTCCAATTCTGATATTAGATGAAATAGTAACAAAACAGTAAACAGTGCCTACAGTAATTAAGCATTCGATTTTACTGATATTATCTCTACATATCAAATCTGCTGCTCGGCATTCCAAACGCACGTTTGCGACAATAAATGTTGTTCCAATGCCATGTTGTAGATTTTCATTCAAACTAAATTCATTCATCAAATTCTTCACCGACAAAAGAAATTAAAAATACTTTTTTCATGTTTTCATTTTCTTGGTCTCATATTAAAACTAACAGAGTTGAAAGCCTATTTCAAAAATATTTTCCAAATTTATAGTTTATTATTATAATTTAGACATTAAATAATGTCAGTTTAAACGGGCGCCAGCAGGATTTGATTTTAGAAAAAAAAACGTTTATGAATAAATATAAATTTTACTTAAAAATGTATATAAACTAAAAGTATATATATAAACATAATATATATCATTATTAAGAATAGGATATCTTCAACCATACTGATATTAACCGCCAGGAGAGTGACTTATTGCATCTTTGCAATGTACTCCGTTCATATAAAGTGGAAATATTACATTAAATAAATTATTAAGCCTGCTGCTAAGAAGATTGGTTCAGTGTATCGAGCTAAACAAGTGCTTCACAATTTCTTTTACGTATTTATAAGTCTACATTCTTCCTTACTTTAAATATTGCTGCTACATCTAAGCATATATTTATAGATCATTTTTATATATGCAGATATATTTGATAACATCCAAAGAAGTATATGTAAGTATATTGGACCTGACGTAGCATATTAAGTTCCTTTCCCACCACTGTAACACAGCTTCCCGTTTGGTTTTCTATAAATACTTTCATGGTAATTGTTCTGATGAACTGTTTGAAATGGAAATAAAATATTTTTAGTTTAAGCAAAATACTAGATTGGCGTCTAGGTTTCATCATTTTATATTTGAATTATCTCGATGTAACCGTTAGCTCTATGCTAACGGCTTCTTCTCTAGCACGTCTCGGTTTTGGAAATCACTTTCAGGTTTTTGCTTCCCAGCTAAATTTCATCTTCAAAAATTTAAATGTTGTCAAACGTAATTTTATTTTTTCTTAACCTATGTTTTCTTTTCTTTTTTGTCTCTCATATTTTCTAACATCCAATAACTCCGTGTGTATTAGTGGCTTTATTGCCTTGCCTAGGTTAAAATAATCTACAGGTATATTAAAACAAGGGTACAGAACGAGTAAAATAAAACCAGTTTGGCTCGTTTTTTAACTGCTACATGCTGTGTTTAATTTTTACTGGATTAACTTTTTGGGTCGCAAAATATTTATTACACGTTGAACATGTCTTTATGAAATTCATAAGGACATATTCAGCGTGTAATAAATATTTGTTCTAAAACCAAAGAAAATTACCAAATTAAAGTTAGTTGGAAACCTATTTGAAAATGGATTAGTTTAGCAAAACGTCTTTCGAAATTGATAAATCAGAGAGGTGATTTCGAATTTCAGTTGAATTTGTTGTCTTCACTTACGCCAAATAACATTGAGAAAGGCATGATTCTATCTCTGCTTCTTCCAGATAAGTTTTGAATAGCAGAACTCATTGGGTTCTATAACCATAATTGGCAACCAGTCATCAGCAGAAAGAAGTGGCAACTTACTGTGGGAAAATCATGGATCAAAAGAGACATGATCACCCAAGCGTATATTAGGCATGGCATATAACTGACTGACAGTTTGATAAACTTAAATTGTATAGCCCGAAATATTTTCCGTCTATTTGCAATGAGCTTAGATTTGTTAAGTTAGCAAAATATTTTTCAGTCAAATCTCTCAAGGTGTACAGATTTGTTATCTGTCTATGACTTCTTTTCACTTTCCAAACTAGGTTGAAAACTACTCGTGAAAATTTTCCGGACCGGATCATGTGATTTTGGCGATTTCTTATTTTAAATGCCAGGACCCAGATATAGTGATTACGAAAAAGAATTCAGTAATAACGATGATAGAAAAGAGGTCAGAATTTAGAGGGCGGAACAAGTCTTAGAATTGACGATGGCAGAAGAGGTTTCAGAAATAACGATGGTGGGACACTATTCTGAATGGGATTTAGAAATAGCGATTGCGTAACGAGGTTCAGAAATAAATATCGTGGAACTGGGTTTAGAAATAATGATGGCGGAACAGGGTTCACAAATGACAAACGGAACGAGAATCAGAAATAACAATGGTAGAACGGAGTGTCGAAATAACAATGGTGAGACAGTATTCAGAAAGAACGATGACAGAACGATGTTGAGAGATAACGATAGCATAACAGTATGTAGAAATAACGATGGCGGAAAGGCGTTAAGAAATATTTTTGTGGATAAGGATTAAGAAATAATGATAGTTGAAAAGAGTTCAATTATAACGATGATAAAACGGTATTCTGAAATAAAGATGGTGGAATAGGATTCAGAAATAACGATGGCTGAACGGGATTCTGAAATTACAATGGAGGAACTGGGTTAAAAAATATCGATGCCTAAACAAGATTTAGATATAACTATGGCGGAAAAGGATTCAGTAATAACTACTGCGGAACAGGATTCAGAAATAAGAATGATGGAACATAATTTACAAATAAGGATGGCGGAACAGGATACTGAAATAACAATGGCGGATCGCGCTTTAGAAATAACGATGATGGAAGAGTATTCAGAAATAACTTTTGTAGAAACGGATTCAGAAATAACAATGACGGAACGCGAAATGTCAATGGCGGAACGGGTTTAAGAAAATAATGATGACGGATATGTGTTCAGAAATAACGACGGCGTTACAGGATTTACAAATGACTATGGTGGAATGAGATTCAGAAATTACGGTGGCAAAACAAGATTAAAAAATAACGAAAACTGAACGGTGTTCAGAAATAACGACGGCCAAACAATATTAAGAAATTACAATGACGAAACAGGAATCAGATATAACGATGGCTTAATAGGATTTACAAATAACGATGGCGGACCGAGTTTCAGAAACTACGATGGAAGAATGTGGTCCAGGAATAACGATGACTAAACGGGATTCAGAAATAACGTTTTCAGGTTTAGAAATAATGATGGTGGTACAAGATTAAAAATAACGATGGCGGAACGGTATTAAGAAAAACGATGGCTGAATATGATTCAGAAATAAAGATAGCCGATCGGCTTTCAGTAATAACGATGGTAGAACGAGATTCAGAAATAATGATGTCGGTACAGGATTCAAAAAAAGGATGGCGAAATTTATTCTGAAACAACGATGACTGAACAGGATTCAGAAATTTAAATTCTTGAATAAGATTCAGAAATATCTATGGTTGAACAGTACTCAGAAATAAAGATGGTGGATTGGGGTTCAGTAATCACGATGGTAGAACGGTATTCAGAAATATTGATATCGGTACAGAATTCAAAATAAGGTTGGCGAAATTTTATTCTGAAATAACGATGGCCGAACAGAATTCGGAAATTACAACTCTTGAATAGGATTCAGAAATAGCTATCATTGAACATGATTCAGAAATACTGATGGCGGAACGGGTAAATAAATAACGACACGGAACCCGTTTCAGAAAAAACGATCTCGAAACGGTATATGAAAAAAGATATTGCTTGTTCTGATTATCGTCACTTTTTCATTAAAGGAAACGCAAATATTTTCCAATAGAAAAATAATAAAATTCGCTATTTTCCATTTTTAACAGGCTTCAAATATAATTGGGACTTTTATCAACTGACGATCTCTGTGCGTCATTCAAAATGAATTTAAAATCAGATACCCGCAGAGAAATATACGCGCTTCCATGTGATTCGCAAATTTAACGTATGATCACTTTTGACTATTTGATTAGGGCTTTTGAATTTTATCAGTTCAATTGCAAGAACGAATTTATATCTTTCAAACTGTAGACGACAGATAATTAAAACAGAAAATCATGTTTGTTTTAATAGATTAGACATTTTATAAAAACATACCATCAAATAAATGAAATGAGTATAAAACAAGTGAATTGCTCTATCTTCAAATTTATAAATAGCTCTTTTGTGTATGGGGACAGTGCGTCATTCATCATTTACCTCATACATTTCTCGATATCATTTATCGCCCTTCACAGAAATCACACAGAAATAGAACATATTTTATTTACGTTTTTGTAGTTAGTCAGATTTTATGAATAAACACTATACTTTACTTCATACCTTGAATCCTCACGTATACATTGTATGATGCTGCCATATCTAGTAGGGTGCTCCTGCTATCCTCCTCGCTGTTCTTGACAAAATCCATCGGAGAATCTGTAATGTGATCGATCCCGACTTGGCAGCTAGGATACAGTCGCTTTCTAACTTACACAGTGTGGCTTCCCTGTGTCTCTTCTACAAATACTTTCAAGGCTTCTGCTGCGATGAACCTAGCTCACTGGTACCCTCTATATATGAATTTACTCGAGCAGCAAGATTAGTAACTAGGTCCCATTCTTTTATTCTTAAACTAATAAATTGTAAACACAAATTTTACTCCAGCAGATTCTTTTCTCGCACTTCCTGCCTGTGAAATTTCCTTCCGTTTACTTACTTTTCCGACAGCTACAATATTCAAGAATTCAAATGTAAAGTCAATAGTCATCTCCTGTTTCACTAGCTTACTACCTCTAACTCATGCTCCTTTCTCCGTCTTCCCCACTCTCATCAGTATTCTCATCCTTGTCCTACACTCTTCCTGACATCCCCTGTAACATGTCACTCTTTCTCATAACTTTCCTTTAACAGTGTAAGTAAAATGCCTTGCTTGGGGAGACACGATTATAAAAAACATATTGGTTTGCGGTAACAAAACAGAGAAGTGCTATCGAACAATTTCACACAATTACAGATGATGTATTGGCAGAAGCTACTATCCAACAGATCAAATGACCATATTGGACATAAATTTTTTTCTGTTACCAAGCTTTTCCCTTTGGGTAGTAAAATATTTTAAACTTCTCTAGAAACTAATTTCCCAGTAAAGTATCAAATCATTTATTACATTTTGCTTATTTCGGGAAGCCTTTCTTCATCAATTTTCTAAGGTTATTTTTATGAAAGCAGGTAATATCAGTGAAAATGAAGTTAATATAGTGAGGCAATTTAAATAACTTAGTTGGATAATCTGAGGAGGGTGCTCCAATATTTACTAATTTCAAGAGCCTCTCAAACAGGAGCAGGATAGAATTGAGTCTCTACTCCGTCCGAGTTTCTGATATTATTTCTAAACACAATCCGTACAAATCATGTGGTCTAGCTGCAACAATCTTTAAGTCACCTGCGCGTAAGTCGATACATTTTATTTCGAAATTAGACGTATAATGCCTTGCCATCAGCCTGTTAGCTTTCTACTTATTTTTGGTAATGTACTAGAGACTCTAATCAAATCCGAATTGGTTAGGCATCTTTCCTCACAGCGTATTTTTTCAAAGAAAAAATATAAGTTTCGCTTCTCTTTGGTCAACGTCATTTAGGCTTATGGCTGAAAGAGAACCTCAAGATTTGGTTAAGAATGGCGAATATCGGGTTGTTGCGTTGGATATCACAAAGGCGAAAAACAGCGTTTGGAATATTAGTTTTCTTTACAAATTGAAAGGTTATGGTATTTCAGAACGATTTATAGATCTGATTAATTTTTTTATCAAATAACGAAATGAAAATATTTTGAAAGGTGCGATTTCTAGGGCTTTTTCAATTTATGATGGTGTCTCTCTTGTCTCTATTTTTGGTTCATCAAAGATCTTTGCGTTGAAATCACTTCTCAGCTTCCTATCTATGATGATGGCACAACTCTTTAGGGATTGAAAACTTTTCCATCACTCTGTTGTTATCTGGGACCTCAAATAGCTTTTTTTAAAAAAAACTAATCTAACCTATTTAATACGAAACTACATTTTTTGAATCGTTTTACAGAATAATATTTGATTTCTCTGAGTATAGCTAGTGATAGACTCTAGCAGAGTGACTCATTTCGACTTTTCGCGTTAATGTTTTTCGTTGACATGAAAAGGAAACATTATTTTGAATCAATTTCTAGGCTTACTGTTGAAGTTGAACCACTGCGTCTTTTCTGGACAATATTCCTTGCCAGAGTCTACGTTGCATGTTTATAAGTTTAAATTTCACTCATGCATTAAATATTGTTGTATTTAAGAGTTTCTTGACAACCCCAAAGAAGAATCTGATATATTATTGGTTCTTACCTGGTACTGTAACTTTAGTTATTTACCCAACACGATAATCAAGCTTTCTTCTGTTTTTCTATAAATAGTTTTATGGTAATTTTTCTGAAGATATTTTTTCTTTGGTAGATTTTAGCAATTTAAATCCAGTACTAAATCGGTTGCACTGTCTCATTGTTTTGCAGTTACAATTGCTAGATATAAAGTTCTATGATAAAAGTTTTTTCTATTGAAATTTTTCCTTCGCGTCAAGTTTGATGTTCAATAATTGAAATGTAATTTATATAGTTTCTTCTCTCTCCTGAATTCAAGTCTTTTATTGTTATTTCTTCCTGAATGATGTTTTAAATTATCTACGAGTCGATAATTCTATGTGTCTTAGAACCTTTATTGCCTTGCTTGAGGTGGAATTATTTAAAAAAAACTCATCGTATAAGCAACCGGGAAAAGAATATAGGACTGCAATCAAAGGTCAAACAGTTGTATTGACTGGCCTTCTTATTCTTTCTGTTAGACTGTGAATCAAGGACATTGACAGCAAAATTACAGTGAAAAACCAAAGCATCATTAATGGGAATCTAAGAAACATCTTATGCATCACTTATGGGGATACTGTTAAATACGAAATAAGCCCATTGTAAGGTCTCACAAGAACCATTAAGAAAGTAAGTTAAAGATGGTGGGGAAACGTCTGAAGAATCAACAATCTTTGAGTATCCCTCCTACAAAATAATTTTTGTAGGTAAGACGAAGAAAGCGCCACTGGGTAGACCGGAAGATCGTACACAAAGATTCAGACAATGAGGCGCATGGGAAATATTAAGGCAGCAGAACAGATGCTCAAATTAAGCAGTGACCCAAGGACCACAACCAATTGTAATGCTGATGATGGTGACAAATTATATGGTTAATATTAATTGTACAGTTGAAAGAGTTTGAAAAATGCATTGATCATTTTTTTTGTCTATTTATTGTTATGACAAAGTAGCATTTAACCTCTCTGAAAATTGACGTCAGTTTAATTCAAAGGATCAGTCTTGAAAATGAATGCCTATTCCTTGCAGCTTGTTGCTCGACTGGGTCACCGAACCCCGCTCGTGCATTTTGATCTTCATTCTCCAATCACTAGAAATGACACTGCATCTCATCTCATTGTATCTATACTGACATTGTTTTGTATTTCACTACTATTGTACTATAACATAGTCAAGTGATATTTATAACTCATTTTCCTGCTCTGCAAAAATGGTTTTTAAATAGAAACCTTCTTTCATACAAAATAATAATATTTAAATAAAGTTTCGAACAGGACAAATATTTGCCTGAATATATTTCCATGACCTTACACATGAACATATGAACCAGAAAAGCGATTCTACCGTCGAACTTCGAAGAAAAAATAATAAAATTATTTACACCCCAAGAAACAACGTCCACATTACACCCTCGCTGGTCGCCAAGATAATTGCGCAACTTGACCCACACAAAGCGAGCGGCGGTGACGGAATCCCAGTCATCGTACTGAAGAAATGTGCCCCAGAACTCTCCTCTGTCCTCGCTAAACTCTATAACCTCTGCCTATCTGCTTCCTGCTTTCCTGCCTGTTGGAAGTCCTCCTGCGTAGTACCTATATTTAAGAATTCTGGCGAACCCTCAGACCCCGCCAATTACCGTCCTATTAGTCTCCTTCCAATCTTTGGCAAAGTTTTCGAAGCCATTATCAACGCCGAGGTGATTCAGCATCTTATGGCCAATGGGCTTCTCTCTGACAAACAGTATGGGTTTCGCTTCACCAGGTCTACTGCTGATATGCTAACGACCATTACCGAGTACATATATCAGGCACTCGACAAGAATGGTGAAGCCCGAACCGTTGCCTTGGATATCTCCAAAGCATTCGACAGGGTCTGGCATGCTGGCCTCTTGTGCAACTGCGGAGCTATGGGATAACTGGACATCTGTTTGACCTCATCCAGTCTTTCCTCTCTAACCGCACATTGAAGGTGGTATTAAATGGGCATGCCTCCCAAAACTACCAGACGAACGCGGTCGTCCCTCAAGGTTCTATCCTAGGTCCCACGCATTTTCTGATCTACATTAATGATCTCCCCGACACCATTAGATCCCAAGTTGGCATGTATGCCGACGACACAACAATCTACTCCCGCATTGATCAGAAACCAGGTCTGGACGACAAAGTGAACCTCGCTGCCGCACTTGAAAGGGACCTCCAATCCGTAGTGACCTGGGGTAGGAAATGGTTGGTAAATTTCAATGCCTCTAAAACAAAGCTGTTATCAACTAATCACCATAGACAACCGCATCTACCTCCCATTAGCATGGGACAGGCTAGCCTCCCAGAGAGTAAAATACTACGCCTCCTTGGCCTTACACTCTCGGCGGACCTCACATGGAATGACTATATCGAATCCATTGCCAAATCTGCTGCTATGAAAGTGGGCTCCCTGTGCAGGGCCCGGAAATTTTTCCCACCTGAATCTATTCTGCACATATACAAATCTACCATCCGCCCGTGTATTGAATATGGCTGCCATATCTGGTCGGGTGCCCCTGCTGCTCTCCTTGGGCTTCTTGACAAAATACAAAGGAGGATCTGTAACGTGGTTGATACTGACTTGGCAGACCGGCTGCAGCCGCTCTCACACCGGCGTGATGTGGCTTCCCTGTGCCTCTTCTACAAGTACTTTCATGGCTTCTGCTCCGAAGAGCTTAGATCACTGGTGCCGCCTAAGCACGAATTTACACGAGATACTAGATTAGCAACTAGGTCCCACCCTTTTACAGTTAAACAAATAAGATGTAACCGTAAATTCTACTCCAATAGCTTCTTTTCTCGCGCTTCCCGCCTGTGGAACTCCCTTCCACAAGTCTGCTTTCCCGACAGTTACAATCTCCAGGTGTTTAAATGTAGGGTCAATAGACACCTCCTATCACACTAACTCCCAACTATTCTCACAACACTCTCATCTACCCAACCCTCATTCTCGGTATCCTTACCCGCCTATCACCCACCCTCTGTCATTTCCTATATTTAATCATCCTTTCTCCACTATACGTAGCCCCCTGCACAGTAGTGGCAGTGACATGCCTTGCTCGGGGTAAAACGCTTATAAAAAAAAATATTCGGTTTCATATCCTATTATTTATTGTTTCACTTAAGATCACTTACTTAATTACCTAGACAATTCAATTGAGTGTTTTCGAAAATAACAATAATAGCCAAAAGTATAGTTTACTTCTAATGACTAACGATGACATTCGAAATTTAATGTGACATTGGGCTATCATTTTGTGGCGGGGGGGGGGGAGAAAGAAAATGAGTCATTTTATTAGGTATAATATGTGCTTTTCGATGACATCCGGTCACCTTGAAGGACTTACAGGCTTACCATCACTTATTCAATGTCGTAACATGATATTTGGTGGTGTAAAAGCGCTAAAACTGTTGGGGGGGGGAGGTTAAATACCAACAAAACTATTTTAATGGTTTGTAAAATCTTTCTCAATTCTGGAGAGGATTTGAAATTAACATCCAATCTTCAATGTTCATAAGCTATTATCAAATAAAATCATCTGGTTAATCAAGTTATGTCTACAGATTATTGTGTTTCTTTACTGATTTTCATACGCTGAACCGACAAAATACAAATTCATGGATCTTTCCTTTATTCCCAAAGAAACTTACACGAAACTTCCCATTTTTTTAAATCTTGACCGAATATTGCTTTCAAGCATTCTGCCTCACCTGCTATACTCTTCCGAATATCACTAAAACTACGTGTACAGATTCAAATATCTATAAATGTTCTTGTTAAGCGGTTAAGTTTAACTACAGTAATCGTGTCTCGATCATCTATTATAAATAATAAAATATACGGATATTTTTATTTTATTGGAATGATTTATCGAGTTTACAGGGAAAATGAGTTTCATTCGGAATTGATTCAGGAAATGAATTTAAACGTCGTTTAAAAATTATATGCATTAAACTGTAGAACTGATTTTAATTCAGACTGAATACGGAGGTAAAACTTCAGATTTTATTTTAATCAGTTTTAAACGTTGAAGTTTACAGTTGGCTGCAATGCTTTCTTTTTCATTATTTCTTGATTTTTCCTTTATTTCTGTTTATTTTTTTCGTTTTCTTTATTTTTATCTTAATTTTTTCTTTTAATTTCTTTGCTTTCCTTTTTATCGTTTTTTTCCTTTAATATATAAACAAACAACGAGTCATTTTAACAATTTCCATAAGTAAAATGACATGTATAGTTAGATTTCATTCATTCCAAGATTTACATCCGAACTTTGTCTATTGGCATTGAGAAAACAATACAAAATAATGTCTACATTGGATTGTTTTTTTTGTTTATTTTTAAATCGTGTCACCCCAAGCAAGGCATTCAACTGCCACTATAGCGCAGGGGTGTACATAGAGGGATTGGGTATAGGAAATGTCAGAAGAAGGGTGATAGACGACTTAGGATGTACATAGGGAGAGAGTTGAAGTGAGTGGGTGTGAGTTAGTGTGTTAGGTGTCTATTGACATTACATTTAAACTCCTGGAGGTTGTAGCCGTCGGGGAAGCAAGCATGCGGTAGGGAATTCCACAGCCGGGAAGTGCGAGGAAATAAGCTGTTAGAGTAGAAATTGCGGTTACATTTCATCGGTTTCACTGTAAAAGGGTGGGACCTAGTTGCCAATCTAGTATCTCGTACAAATTCACATCTAGGCGGCACCAGTGATTTAAGTTCATCAGAGCAGAAGCCATGACAGTATTTATAGAAGAGGCCCAGGAAGCCACGTCACACCGGTGAGAGAGATACTACAGACGGTCAGCCAAGTCGCTATCAATCACATTACAGTTTCTTCGCTGTATTTTGTCAAGAACTCCGAAGAGAATATGTTATATATTTAACTGTCTGGTACAAGGCCACAAACAAACACGGGTGTATATATAAATATGAGTTATATTTTTATTAGTGACGATGGTCCGTGTAGCCTAGGGAACAGAGAGTTGAGGGAGCGCGCCTCTAATTGGGTTCGACGTGGTGACGGGGGGTTCGACGGGAGTGTAGCCTCTCTGCTTAGCTCGTCTAGCTTCTTCTTCGACTTCTGGTCTTGTCTGGCCCTCTGCCCAGACTGCCTGTCGAGCCTGACTCCTGTCGAGGCTGACTGGGACTCTTCTTCTGTCGACTTCTGTGTTTCGAGGTCTTTATATATCTTCCAAAACCGGAACTCGTTTTCTTCCGGGTTCTGCCTCGATCCGCGACGCCTACTCGACGCCCACGTAATTCTCAGAGTCACCTGTCTGTTTGCTCTGAGCTATTTCCGCTCTGCCGGAAATAGGGTCAAAATGACATCCGCTGCTTTCAATGACCGAAAACACCCACGCTTCATCAGCCTTCTCGGGTGGGGCCAGATTATTATATTACATTCCTCGCCCACCCATTTTCCAAAATGTTCGCCTAAGAACATTTTAAGCGCAACACCCTCACTCACCTCCCCATGCCACACAAGCCCTACAATTGTATAAACATGTGCATGCCAAAACAACAAAAACATGTGCATGCTGAAACAAAAAAAAACAACAAAAAAAAATATATAGGGGAGCCTACATCGGCAACCCAACAATGTTCGTGTCCATCTTGAAAATTGTTCTACCAGCTCGATGTTTCATTGTTCCTTTCCCCCGCCCTTTTTTTTTCCTTTTCTTTTAATATCCATCTTCACAGAATTGGGCAAAGTTCTTAAAAATGTTCATTTTCTTTCTCGCGTCTGTCCATAAGCGTAGACTCTTCGATGCATAATCACATGATTATTAAGCGGTAACCGCGCTCTAGTTTCAAAACTAACATCGAGTAAATGACCTTTGACCAACACCATGTGTGCCTCTGCTCGAGTTTATTGTTACCACGTAACCTCATTTAATTTAATTTAATTTCAAACATACTATGTTTGAACACAGAAAAAAATGGTCATTATTTGCCGTACATAACATTCATAGTCTGACAATAGAAAATGAAGAAAATTACCCTGATTCCAACGTTAATCCGCATGCAATTTACTTGTGGAGGATATTAATTTAAAAAAAATGGACCCGTGACTCGTAGTACCTTAGTTTGTACAATGCTTTCCATTCCCTGAACTACTTCCTCTGGATTCGAAACCAGGCATATCTGATTTGTTGACATCTCTCTGTTTAACGCCCGTTGACCCGGAGTACTATTCACAGCGGATAACTCAATTTCCTTTTCCGAAGCACTGTTGCTTCTTTTACACTTAAAAATCCGCTTCCTGGCTATTATTCCCAGGATTATTATTACGCCGACCACGCCAGCAATGACCCCTATCGTCAACTTCTTCGGGAGTTCCTCATATCCTTCACTAAATCTCTCCATATTTACTAGTTTTCAGAAATTAATATATCTTCAAAAGATATATCCCAGGTCACATAAATGAAAATTCACAGAGGATGTTGAATTTATGGGAACCTGCACAAAAGCATAAAAGTGAAGTACTTTCACGTAAATAAAAATAAGTTTTAGATTTTAATTTAATTTTCCCAAATCTCCCCAAATAATCCGATTCCACCATATTGATAACAAAATATCTTTTCAATATCTGACTCATATCGCGAAACACTGAGACGCGGGTGAATGTTTTAAGAATATATATAATCGGTGTATTCGCAAAGAAATAACCAAACAATGCAGTTGTTTTCAAGCAACGATGTTGAGATATATTTATAATTGGCGATTTTGTTAGCTGTTATTAACTGCATAATTAAAATTACACTTTAAAACTCTCGATAACATTTAAGTCATTTCTATGCTGTAGAAATGTCACGCAAAACACAAACATTTTTAAATTTTGACAATATCTGTGTAAAGATTACAAATTGACGTTTACGAACAAATTCTGTTGACGAGATCAAAATTAAAGAATACTTTCGTTTCTCTGATTTTCCTATTGTGGTAGCATTCAGCTACATTTATAATTTGTTAATGTTTACCAATTTTGATTTAGTTCATGCAATACAAGGCCAAATGGAGAAAATGAAGAGGGTCATTTTACGCTAATACCCCAATTGGGGAAAGTTTGTGTACGTAGAACATCGATTGTGTTTTTTTTTTTCTTTAATTCGGCTCGAGTACTGGTCAGAAAAACTCAACTATTTCAACCATACAACTGACCTTCATAATCACATTGAGAATAGTTGTTCGTCAATATTTCTATCGGGTTGTCTGGAAAGTTCATGCCGCTTTTTAAGTAAAATTAAGACACAAACCAAAATTATTTCATTAAATATTTATTCTACGAAATATTAACTATTTTCTTGCACAAACCAAAGCAAACATTGTTAAACTCACTTCACATATATGGTAAAACATTAACAACGAAAATAAATCATTAACTCAGATGTCCCGCACCCACAGATAGGTAAATATTTCAACTTTAACACCTTCTCGTCAACTTTTAACACCCCTCTCAATTTTAACACCTTCCTTCTCCGTTCTACCGAACAATCCATATTTCTCATTTCTACGGTCAGATCGGCAACAATATGCTGTCCCATTTTTTTTCAACCAGACCTACTATAAACACGAGCAGAAACACACACACTATCGAATCAAAGTGTCACTTACCTTCCGTTGGTCTATACTCGTTCGCTGCCTCTATTTTCGTCTTCTTTCTATCTGGTAGTTCTTTTTAATCGTTGAATTTTAATTGTGGCCGTGGTACCCAATAATGTTCGCATCACTCTGTCTTGTTGCTTCAAAACAGCAGGTCACCAGCACCAAATAAACGTGTGTTATATATTCATAAATAACAAACACGCATATATATAAAAATATATCAGTGATATTTTTATTAATGAACGATGGACCGTGTAGCCTAGGGAACAGAGAGCTGAGGGAGCGCGCCTCTAATTGGGTTCGACGGGAGTGTAGCCTCTCTGCTTAGCTCTTCTAGCTTCTTCTTCGACTTCTCTTCTCGTCTGTCGAGACTAACACCTGTCGAGGCTGACTGGGACTCTTCTACTTCTCTTCTCTTCTACTGTCGACTTCTGGAGACTTCTGGTCTTGTCTGGCTCTCTGCCCAGACTGCCTGTCGAGCCTGACTCCTGTCGAGGCTGACTGGGACTCTTCTTCTTTTCGACTTCTCTTCTCTTCTGTCGAGACTGACTTATCTGTGTTTTCGCAGTCTTTATATATCTTCCAAAACCGGAACTCGTTTTCTTCCGGGTTCTGCCTCGATCCGCGACGCCTACTCGACGCCCACGTAATTCTCAGAGTCACCTGTCTGTTTGCTCTGAGCTATTTCCGCTCTGCAGGAAATAGGGTCAAAATGACATCCGCTGCTTTCAATGACCGAAAACACCCACGCTTCATCAGCTTTCTCGGGTGGGGCCAGATTATTATATTACAAATAGAAGGGGCACCAGACGAGATGTGGCAGCAGTACTCAATACACGGGCGGATAGTGGATTTATATAATCGCAGGATAGATTCAGGCGAAAAGAATTTCCGGGCCCTGCACAGAGAGCCGACTTTCATAGCTGTGAATTTAGCAATCTATTCAACGTAGTCATTCCACTTGAGGTCCGCTGAGAGTGTCAGACCAAGCAGGCGTAGTGATTTACTCTCTGGGAGGAAAACCTGTTCCATTATGTCAATAGTGACTTGAACCTTAAGAGAACTAATAATTTCTGGACACATAATGTTTAAGATGGGCTTGGAGAACATGATACTCACGTGACGGACAGCGGTAAAGTGAGACAGGAGGATGCAACAGGAGACCTACTTGAGCAGGTGCAGAGCGGAGCGGCTTGTTGTAGATATATCAAGTGGAAAATATTAAGAGCAACAAATGATAGTGGCAAGTAGAAGTACATGATCGCCTACGTCCTGAAAGCACACATAACATAAAGAAGAAGAAGAAGAAGAAGAAGAAGAAGAAGAAGAAGAAGAAGAAGAAGAAGAAGACTATTAAGGAATAGAAACAATAAAGAAATGAGAAAATTGCAATTTTTTATTATATGAAGCTAGAACAGTATTTTTATCAGAGCTTGTGCTGGAAAATTAAGAAAGGAAAAGAAGAAATTTTGCATAGGAGGTGATTACAAGTAACTAGTTAGTGCGCAAGATAAATTTCATTTAAAATAAATGGAAGGCAACATGCAATTTCAAATCACCATGCGTCTTGAATGCAGCAGATAAGAAAGACAGCTACAATTTACCAAAAAGAAATTATTAATTTTGTCGGTGACTATAATCATAACCATTTATCTATATTTAGCTATATTGATATATAATGAAGAGACAGTCAAATATATATATATATATATATATATATATATATGTGTGTGTGTGTGTGTGTGTGTGTGTGCGCGCACGCGCGTCTGTGTCTGTGTATATATATTATTTCACATGATACATTAGGTCACGTGTGTGTTTAAATATTATAAGAACTTTCTCGTTGGAAAGCAATTATTCTTTTACATTTATTTTTTGTCTTTGCCTTCCCAGTGCCGACTTTCATTGGTGTGGGACTGACTGACCTCTGAACTCCCCACTCGCTCTCTTTGTCTTTCACACACACACACACACTTTATCTCTCAGGTTAATATAGTGGAATGACATATTTCTTTTTTTATACATTAGCGCTATTAATGGCCAAAGCAACTGACAATAAAGAAGACAGTTTTTGAAAATTTTAATTTTATTTACTTTTGTATCATTTTTGTTGTTTTATTTGCTTTTCTATTGTTTTTTTCGAGGAATTTTTTACTTTTTTTTCACTTTTTCTTCTTCTATGTGCCGTGTCTTTTCAGGATGTAAGCGATCATGGCTCTCTACTTCTCTCTATGTCTTGCAGCTCTTAACATTCTTTCTCCTATTACTACACACTCATACACTCTGCAATCCATCTGCTCAAATCCATCAAGTATGTCGCGTGTTGTTTTCCCCTGTCTCTTTTTTCCAATATCAATCCCGTGATTATCAGACTCTCCAAGTCCTCTTTCTTCATTACATGTCCCAGAAACTTAAGTTACCTTTTCCTGATATTGAGTGTCAGTTTCCTTTTTGTTTCCATCATCTCCAAAATCTCCCACGTACAATTTATGTTATCTTCCCCATCCTTCTTTAGAACCACATCTCGGATGCTTCAAGTCTTTTTTCATCTTTGATGAGATCGTCCAGCGTTTGTTGTCATGCTGAAGGACAAACATCACATAATTATCCAATATTCTCTTTTTTGTTTCAAACGAAATGTTACTCTAATCTACTCAGCTATGCCAATATGTATTCGGATCTACGTATCGCACTTTCCGTTAGAATATTTCACAGTTATTTACATATCTGTATCTACATTATTTAAGTATCCCTGGACAATAGATGGCATTTTCGGTTCCTCTTCTTACTGATGACCATACATTTAGTTTTCTTGTAGTTAATATGTAGTCCTAGTTTTCTACTTTTTTTAACAACTTCCTGTAGAAAGACTTGTAGATTTCTTTCTTTCTGTGTCTATTATCAGCACTGTATCATCTGCGTATCTTATATTGTCAGATTGCGACGACCAATAACGAATCCTAGGAGGGATTCTAGAGCTTCAGAAATGTATCGTTGTATAGGTTGAATAAATCTGGTGAGAAAACACATCTGTGCCTTACACTTCTTTCTATTTTTGTATATCTGTTGAACACGTTTCCTATTCGTATGCAGGCAGGTTGCTGCTGCTACAGGTTTTTAATTACTCTAATATATTCACTGAACATTTCAAGAATGCCGAGCGTCTCCGTCAATTTTCTGTGGAGTATATTGTCGAATGTTTTGCGTAGTCTATGAAAACACAGGTACACGTCATTCTGCATTCATATTTCTCTTTTTGATAAAATTCTAAGCATGAATATCGCGTTCCTTGTTCAAGTGTCTTTGTCAAGATGGCACTGACCTTTTCCTATCTCTGGCTTTTCGCTCTGTTCATCACAATTCGGGTGATGAGTTTTGTTTTATGATTCATGAAGCTGATTGTTCAATGGTGTTCGTATTCGTTAGAGCCTGGCTCCTTAGGCAGTCTTGTGAAAATTGATCAACGTAGGTCTACTGATATATCGCTGCTTTTGTAGTTTTAATTCGTTATTTCTGTGATTTTGTCTACGCCAAAATCTTCTAAGACTGCCAGCATCTCGGTTACTTTGTTGTCTGATTCTGCTGTTTTGTTTCTAATCCGTTTAATCAGTGCCGCTTCCACCTGGGATTTTAATATTTCCGTAGGTATTTCTGTTTATTGCATATTGCTCTCTCTTGTCGTGAAAAAGATCTCTAATATATTCTTGCCATCGCTGAAGGGTTTGCCCTTTCCTTTAATATTAATGTTCCATCTTCGGATTTTATACATGTTGATGAGTATGTCTTTTGTCCGGTTAGTTATCTTCATTATTTTACGCATATCTTCTTTATTAGTAGTGTTCAATCAGGCTATTTCTTCACATTTGTCGTTGAGCCATTAACCTTTAGCCTGTCCATGTTTGCTCCTTATTTTCCTATGTAGTTTCCTCTATTTCGTTCCATGTCCTGAAATTAGTTTCTCTGTCCATTGCATTATATTAAGAATCTCTTCAGTTATTCACTCATTTTTCTCTTCTGCGTCTGATTTCCTTTGGGAAAATGTTGTTTGCAGATGTCACTAGTCGTTCCTTTAATGTGTACCATTTCGAGGTTCTGTTTGCCAATTTGTTCTTCGTATTTGTTTTTCACACTGGCAGTGTATATTTTTCTGCAGATTTAGGTAATTCACGAGTGTGTTTTCTTGGTGCTGCATAAGCTTCTTCAGCCTCTGGAGTTTCACCCTTAGTTTGCAAATGACTGCTGATCGCTTCCACAATCGTGAGTTAGATATGTTGCAAGGAGACTGTTTGGAATGGGACGACAAGTAAATTAAAACGAAAATACATGAAACCGATTATTTATTGAAATAGTAGTGTACGTTTGATAATGTCTAGTGCGAGGACTATCCTGGTATATAAAAAGATAAAATGGATCACCTACGATAATCAATTTTCTTTCTTAGTGAAATTGAAAATATATTTTTAACTTAAAAGACACAAAACAATCAATCTCTCAAATAATATCTAATGTCGGAAAATGATGTAACGTCATTTTTTTTAAATATTTCGTTTAGGTATTTATCGATCAGTTATAGTTTTATTTAAGATAAAAGTTAATTTTATTTCCATTATTAAAAAAGAACAAAGGAATGAATAGAATTCTATAGATTTCGAGGAAGGTTATGGAGTAATGGTGTAAATGATTAGTAATGGCGATAAAAAATCGGAGAACAGAGAAAAGAACAGAAACAGGTCTGAAGCTGTCCTTTGCAACATATTGCTTTGACAAAATACATCTTTCCGACTTGTAATAAATTTTTCCAACTTTTTCAATAAAGTTAGGGCAACACTAACGCAGAGAAAAGACTGTTCCATTATATTAAACTCTTCAATGTATGTGACACCTTAAAAACCTATAAATAAAAAAATAAATAAAAACAGATTTTTTATTCTCAGGCTGTAACTCTTTTTCTACTACTAACACGCATATTCTCCTAGAGAAATATTATATATAGTGTTTCCGCTATGCCATTTTTGTGGTGTTTTTATAAGCTAGTCTTATTTTTGTTATTTCCATATTCTTATTTTATAGAGTTTAGTGTTGTTATTTTGGTTAAATGTGTTTTGAAAGTGTTCAATATTTGCGGATTTTTGATATTCGATTATTTTTGGTGAGAGTTGATTCTCTGTTTCCGGGTACCTACTGATGTTACAGCAAATTATATGTCGGTTTCCATTAGCTCTTGCAGTAGCATAGTATATCACGCTTGTTTTAAGCATTTACAGTTTTGTTCGTGTATATATATATATATATATATATATATATATATATATATATATAGGTTACGACAGGTCATTTTTTGAATGGCGGTATTGTGTTCAATTCGAAATTTGGGATTTCACATGTTAGATAACGAAACAAAATGTTAACCAAAATTGTTTTTTTTAGAAAAGAAGTTTAAAGAATGAGCTTAGATGTAAAATTGTCGAGTTAGAATTTCATTCCAAGGATTATTGAAAGCGTAATAGCATAGCCTTATGAAAACTATGATTAATTAAATATTTACGAAAATGTATATGGTAAAGATGCATGCATAAGCACATTATTACTCATTCATTCTGCCATGAAATATAATCTTCAATCATGGCGTTAGTATTTGATCCCGGTAATCAGTGAAAATTATGATAGTGTGGTTATAGCAGATGATCTCAGTAAGTCTATCTTCATAGCACTACCTAAGAAGCCAGGAGTAAACGAGTGCCAACACTACAGAACCATCAGTTTAATGATCCATATAACAAAACTGATAGTCAGAATCCTGATGAACAGAGCGAGGAGCAGAATCAGGCCAGAGATAGGACAAGAGCAGTGTGGTTTCGTTAAAGGCACGGGAACAAGGACTGCCATATTTATGATTAGGATGCTCTCCTAAAGGGCAATAAAAATGAAGAAGAACTTATACCTGTGCTTCATTGATTATGCGAAGGCGTTTGACAAAATTCGCCACAAAGAACTGATGGAAATGCTCGGCAGCGTGGACATATTTGGGAAAGACTTGAGAATAATAAAGAATTATGGTCATCAGTAAAAAAGCGCAGCGCAAAATGCCAAATACAGGTCGGAGATACCAGAATCAAGCAGATACAAAAATTTAAATATCTGATGGGACAAGGCACATAGAGGAAGAAGAAGAATCAGTGAAAGCCTTATAACATAGCCTTATGAAATTTATTATTTTAAGGAGGTTCACAAATTGTATATGATCAAGATGGAAGGCAAAACACATTATTAATAATTCATTTTGCCATCAAATAAGACCTATATTTAGTTTTAATGGAAATTATTCTGAGCAATCTAGATATCTGACTATTCAATATATTATACAGTGCTGTAGTTTGTCGGGGCCTTGGTGATGCTTATTAAATTGGTCTTGTGCCAAACACAACTGAAATCCCCACAATTAAATATTAAATTTAAATATGAAGGTTGAATGCTTGGTGTTGAACTGTGGAAGGATAAAATATTTCGTTTTTACATTAAAGTAAAGATTTATTAACCGACTAACAAAATTGTGAGAAAAATATAAGTAAACTTTCTTTAACTGAACACTATTCGAACATATGTGTGAGAAGAAAAGTGTTCATTGAAAAAATGTATGTGATTTTGTAATTTAAATTGTTCAATAAGAAAGCTAAGTATTTAAAATGTCCCACAGATGTTTAGAGCACATGATTGATAGTAGTAGGATATAAGGTCCTATGTTCCTTTCCCTTTTTTGAAAGAAGGTAAAAGAAATAAAGAAATTTTACTTAGGGTGTCCAGTTGTTTTTGTTGTTGTTGTTGTTGTTGTTGTTTTCTTTAGTGTCATGGAGTAAAAATGAAGATAAGAAAATTGAAAGTAAAGGCGAGAGTAACCGAGTCAGCTTGAAGTTTCTTCATTACATTGTGAGATGCTATCAGGAACCGCTCCTATTCTACGAGTTTTGACCAGTCACAGAATGTGGTTTAAGTAGTGAAATTCATATCATGTGACCGGCTCCAGGAGACAATTTCTTCTCTAGATGTGAAAATAAAAATTGACTGACTTCATATATGAATTTTCGATTTCCTATCAAATCAGGATCCAAAGATTTGCTTTTCATACTGATTTGTGAAATTTGCCATGATCTTAGTTTTTCCAAAATGCTTTAATGATTTTGGATCCAATTTTGCGGTTGTGCAATTTTACTATGTGTGTTTTATCTAACTTTTGAATGATATAGCATTTGTATCCTATAAGTTTTAGTGTAATTTTAATAATCAATGCAAATTTGCAACATTTTCTCTTATAATTTATGCCAAGCAATGTTAAAGTGTCACATATACATTTATCTATATTTTGTTTTTATTAATTGCAAGCTAACAAATGATCTAATAGATCTTATTCCTTGAGTGGATTTTGCGTGAACAATATTTTACACAAAATTTATTTAACGAATACAGTAAAAAAAGCATATTTTGCTTGTGGTAATTCATAATTCAAATTCTTGAATATTTTTCATTTAATGTATCTAATACAAAATTTATTAAATTTATTTGAATTTATTCCTAGAAGAGTTTAAATTAAATTCCGAAGTCAGTTTGTAAGCGAACCTCGGCAGAAATGAGGTATTTACGTACATTTGAAAGACGATATTAAATCCTAAATGAAAAGAACTGGTGAAGGATTTGAATTTAGATTTCGGTGTTTGATGGATATAACATCAAACACCAGCTGAGTCTCTGAAGGCATTATTCATTGTCAAAATGTAAAATCTATTTTCTCTAATAAAGATTCCAAACGGAGGCTATAAAAACATGATCTGAAAATTGTTTAATCTGTGAATTGATGGTCAACATTTAATATTAATTTATATATTTACACTGCTGATAGCAACAACGCTTCATCTATGATATTTAGTACTGTTTCTCAATAATAAAAATATATTTAATAATTACAAATAAATAATAATTAATAATAAATAAAAATAATTATAAATAGTTATAAAAAGCATAATTATAGATAATTGTGAATTATGAATGACTGATAATTATAAATATTTATAAATAATAAATAATTATTAATAATAATTAATAATTAAAAAATTATAATCATAAGTAATATTTATTATAAATAATAATAATAATTATTATATTTATATTAATAATAATAATAATAATAAAGTTATATGCTAAGAACGATAATGAACTGGAAGGTCTTCTGCAAACTGTAAAATGCTTCAGCGAAGACATTGGAATGAAATTTAATTTGAATAAATGTGCTAAAGCTACAGTTTTACGTGGATCAATACAAGAAACATCCTCAATTAGCCTAGACCCTGCTGTAACAATAAAAGAATTGAAACCAGAAGAAGCTTATAAATACCTAGGTGTAAATGAGAGCGAAAACATTCACCATAAAAAAATGAAAGAAATAGTGCGTAAAGAGTACTATAGAAGGCTACGAATGATATTAAAAACTGAATTAAATTCACAGAACAGAGTTATGGCCATTAATAGCCTTGCAATTCCATTTGTCCAATATAGCTTTAACATCTTAAACTGGACTCTAAACGACATCAGGCGAATGGATGCTAAAACAAGAAAGCTTCTTTCTAAGCATAAGATGCATCATCCAAAGGCTGATGTAGATCGTCTATACATACCCCGTAAAGAAGGTGGAAGAGGTCTTATCAGCTGGAATTGTCATACAAGACAACAACTATTGGCTTACTAACATACATAGAAACAACAAAGGATTGGATGTTACAATTAGTAAGGCAACATGAAGAAAGAAAGAAAAAATATTCAATAATAAAAGAAGGCAGTAAATTCAAACAAGATTTACAGTTAGTAGATTCTGTAGAAAAGCAAAACAGTAGCCAAGAACCAACTATTGCGGCAAAAAATATGAAAATGAAAGCCAAAGATAAAGCTCTTGAAAACAGCGCTGGCAAGACAAACCTCTGCATGGCCAATATCCAGTACGTGCCAATAAATCCAATGTTGATAAATTTAATACTCATCGATGGTTACGTGCATCTGGATTAAAGTCTGAAACTGAAGGATTTATACTTGCAGCACAAGACCAAAGTCTTTTCACGAGAAACTTTCAGGCAAATATTATGCATAATAATATGGATCCAAAATGCAGGTTTTGTGATAAACACCAAGAAACAATAGACCACCTAATCTCAGGCTGTTCTGTGCTTGCCCCAAACGAATATAAAAATCGCCACGATAGAGTTGGGCAATATTTACATTGGGCAATGTGCAAACATTATGGAAAAGCTGTAAACAAACACTGGTATGAACATCATCCAGCACCGGTTACAGAAATAGAAGATGTAACCATTCTATGGGATTACACCATCTACACAGACAGAAAAATTGAAGCAAACAGGCCAGACATTATTGTTAAAAACCAGAAGGAGAAAACTTGTCTATTAATTGATATGGCTTATCCAGCGGATTGTAACATAGCAATCAAGGAATTCGAAAAACTGTCAAAATATAAAGACCTGGAAATTGAAATAGGAAAAATGTGGAAATTGAAAACAAGAGTTGTGCCAGTGATAGTAGGTGCACTTGGAATGATAAAAAATGGAACAAAACAACACATTGAAAGAATCCCTGGAAACCTCAGCTTAAGAGATATACAAAAAATTTTCTTATTAAGTACAGCCCACACACTAAGGAAAACTTTATCTATGTAATGCTGGGGGTGATAGGGAAGATAAAAAAACATGAAATGGAGCCATAACAACACGCCACTACTTGCCTTAGGTCTCCCCGCAGACTTGGTTGGTAGTGAGACCAAAGCAGAAATCGAAATATGATGAAAAATGACATAATAATAATAATAATAATAATAATAATCTCATCCTTTACACGCAATGGTGTTTAGGGCAGCAACGTTTTGTTACTGTTTCCGTAACAAACTGATTTTAGGGGTTGAGTTTGTTAGTTCTGCGCTCAACACCTAAATCTGGAGGTTAGGTGGACCATTCTTGATTCCTACGTTTACAGCACCTGGTATTCACAAACGGTCACCCATCTAAATACTGGCCAGTTTCGATGTTGCTTAACTGCGGTGATTGGACGAGAATCGGTGTATTAAATAGGATATAGCCGTAGACACAACAACAACAACAATAATAATAATAATAATAATAATAATAATAATAATAATAATAATAATAATAATAATGATAACAATAATGATAATGATAATGATAATAATAATGATAATAATAATAATAATAATAATAATGATAATAATAATAATAATAATAATAATAATAATAATGGTTACTTATTTCCACGCACTTCTACCAAAGATAGCTAATTTCTCTTGCAGACACCTGCTCAGGCATTTTGAATTTATCAAATACCCATGGAACCCACCTCTGGTTTATACCAGCAATAACCAGACCAGTTGAAATCCTTGCATTCTTCTACGCACAAATACTCTTCCCTCCATTTATGGGTTACATAACACGACAGCTTTGATTCTATAGCCTTGCCTGGCAACCAGTCTACCGCAAAAAGCAATGGCAAACTACTGCGGGGAAATCTTCTGCCCAGTCTGTCATATCTCTTTCGAAACATGATCATCCAAGTGTGTATCACGTATGGTACTTAATTGACTGACTGAATCTGACCGGACGTTTGTTACATTTTTTAAGATCGTGTCATCTGGCGTCAACAAGATATTGAACATGGTTAGTACGCACAAATTCTTGCTCCCAATGGCTTGAGTATTCAGGATAGCACTACTACCCGATTTCACACACAATCCTTGGGTCAGCATGTAGCTTGTTTTTGCAGGCACTTCTGACATGACGACATTATCAAGAATTCTTTTTCCTCACAAACTGACCGTGGAGACATATCGAACCGTGGCATTGAGGTAGGAAAGTGAATCATTCAATCATACGACCTTTTATACAACAAAACTTAACAGTATACATATAAATACACTTTAGATTCATACCGACCTACCTATCTACCTACCTATCTACATATATATATATATATATATATATATATATATATATAGTGTATTGTTTGCCTCAGCATAATTTAAAATCATTTCACACCAAAGATGATGACAAAGCCAATATCATAAAATGAGATTTGTGCGTGTTAAGAAATCTGAAAAAAATATTTTTTAAGAAATATATGAAAATTAACATGGCTTTGAAATATCAGAGTTTCTTGGATGGCAAGAAATAATTGAGAAAGAGTAAAAATAAGAACTTAACGATGGATTGAACTCACAAAATGTCACCAAATTCATGAGCCAATATTTTCTTTCACTCGGCAAAATAATAACTAGACTAGAATACCTTGGAAGTTGAACGACAACAATTTTCCACGTAAATTGGATAAAATGTTCCGTTCAGAATTTGCTGTAAGTTATATACACATAATGAAGGCCGGTAAACACAATGATCGAAACGCTGCTACAACAGAAACAACAACGACGAAGAAAATATTTATATATACATATATATATATATATATATATATATATATATATATATATATATGTATATAGTGTAAATTATAATTGCGACGGTGTTAAATTTTTGAAAATCGAAGCTGACTGGAAAGTAACAAACCCGAAGAGATTTCCACAATCGAGAAGTGCGAGAGAATAAATTCTCAGCATAGTGTTTAGATATTTTAACTGTAAAATGATGAGACCTAACTGCCAATCTAGTAAAGCGCTTAAATCTATACATCAGGGTACCAAATAGGAAAGTTCTTCAAACCAATTAACGAAAAAATATCAGTTGAACTATAATCATAGATATCGTTGATTTGCCAATTTTGCCATTTTTTGTCAGTCCGTTTTTAGATTATAATATTTTATATATTGTTTCCGACTTATTTTCACCAAATGTTTTAACCTATTCTGTCTCAATAACGTTGTTGTTTCTGCAATAAGGACTGGTTACTTAAAAGAAATCTATCCATCATATACATTCAGGACTATCGAGTGTCGTAGCTCTTAAAAGAAAGGTAAACAGAACCACAATACAATCAGTCCCGACATGTAATCAAAACCACTGAACACTAATGGCTAGGAGATGCTCGTTAAAAATTCCTTTTGTTCACATCTGTACTAGAGTGTACTTGACTACAGCAGCCTTGTATAGAATTCGACTAATTTCCTAAAAACTGCAGCAATCAGTCTGTTCCACAACTGTTCACTATATTAAGAATCGCAAATTACAAATAAAGACAAGATTTCGGTGAGAAAGCAACCAACTGACGTTCTTGTTCTCTTGCAAATTCTTTTGATGCCACAACTGAAAGAAAAAAACGAAAAACTGTCAGAAAAAAAGGCGAGAAAAATTCTTTTAGGTTTTTGTTTGATTGTCGACGGACGTTCTGTTCTGGCACGATGAGAGGCAAAAACAAACAAAACAAAAGCACACACACACATTGATTATCTGCGTGCAGATTCTTTAGAAATGGCGGAGAAGAAGAAAAGAAGCAGAAACGAAAAAATAAAAGAGAAATGAGACAGAAGGATTAGTAATAAAAGGGTAACAGGTAAGAATATTGAGGGATCATCAGGGTACATTTAATCCATAACAGAAAAGGCTTACACTTACCTAGCCTTGAAAACGCACGTGTACACACACACACACACACACACACACACACACACACACACACACACACACACACACAGATAGAGAGAGAGAGAGAGAGAGAGAGAAGAAAAAAGACAAAGAAACATACACACATAATCAATAAGTTTTTGTGTATGTGAGGGGTTTAAATTTCCTAGAATTCTATCCCGATTATATTGCGCGGAACACAATATACGTTATATTATATGAGCAATTTGAAAATAAACAGTATGTACCGCCATATATATATATATATATATATATATATATATTGTCATCCGCAGACAGATCTGTTTCGCCATATCACAGCTCATCAGTACGGTTAGACTCCGATTATATGACGATACATTCTATCTATTTTCTCATTTCCAATATATATATATATATATATATATATATATATACGAAACTATCATACGTAAATTATGTACAAAAGTGCGTTTGTGAAATAAAAAATATTCGGTTATACAAGATATATACATAAAAATATCCATGAATTCAACTAAACGTAAAAATAACATCATCCTTGATAATAGCTAAAAACAAATACGAAAGCGTTCTGATATACATTACATTAGGACACTTTCTTCCTAATTTTCATCCAGAAACGAAAGACAGATATAGGAATACAAGAATAATTAAATAAAACATTAAACTTGCTTCAAATAGGAGTTACAGCCCAAATACACAATTGGCCACATGTTTTGATTTCCGAGCGCTTTCGTCTATACATTTAGGCATTATTAAAGATGGATTTTAGTCTACGTGTGACTGGATATTTATAATGATTGTGTGTGGGTGTAGAGTCATGTGTTTGTTTTGTCTTCCGAACACAGTAAGAATACTGTCGTCGTGTTCGGAGTTGATATTATTAAGTGTTGTATTTTTCTTTTTAGTTAAAAAAAAATTCCATAATATTTAGACTTTTTTGGATGTGGATATTTGTGCTATCAACAAGTGTGTTGCAATTAGATCAAAATGAACTCTAGTCTTGAAGGTGCGAATGTAATCTTGTCAGCCACGTGGTGGTGTGGCGACTGTAATTTACGACTTTGAATTGATCAAGAATACAGTTCTTCAAAGATAAAATGGCTACAAGCACAGGCAAAATCGTCCGGATAAGCAAATTATTTGGAAATTTTTTTATGTAATTTATGTCCTAAAAAAAAAAGAAACGATAGATAGATAGATAGATAGATAGATAGATAGATAGATAGATAGATAGATAGATAGATAGATATGGAGTGAGAGCAATAAAATGAAAAAAATTCTAGCATGTTTTCCTGTAAAACGAAATAAATTCTAGCATGTTTTCCTGTGTCGTAAGGTCAGGTTTCCCAACGTTGATCTGGCTGAGGAACTATTCGAATCAGCCTCATATATATATATATATATATATATATATATATATATATATATATATATATATATTGTTACAACTTTTTATAAAAGCATTATATCTTTACACAAAATCTTCATTTTTCAGAAGAATACTTTTCTTCTTCAGATGATATTTGAAAATAAATTGTGAAAATGATTTATTTAGAAAATCTAAAATGGATTCATGGTTCTTAAGAAACTGAAGGGTGAGCAGAAGAAGGGGTAGGCAGAGAATATGTGTCCATATTCTGCTGGACGCGTTTCCTCTAATATGGGTGGCCAGCCATTATATATATATTAGGAATATTCATGAAATTCTTATAATTTTAAAGGAAAAAACAGCATTTTCTTTATAAATATTTTATTTCAAATCATTTTTTGCCCTGATGAAATCTGTCAATGGACGAATCGCGTTGGCTAAAACTAAATGCTTGTGTGTTTGTGCTTGTGTTTGTGAGTGTGTGTGTGTGTATGTGTGCGTGTGTATGTGTGTGTGGGTGTGTGTGTTGAGCAAAATTAATGTCACTATAGAAAATTATTTTTATCATTTAGCAATATCACTGCATTTATAGGAAAAACATGTTAACAAAAGAGGCCCAATTTCATCGCGAATTTCATTGCGAAATTTTGTTTTTATTTCAGAGTAACACCCGTAATTGTGAATGGCAAAATCGCTGTCACTGCAAAAGCGTCCTCATCACAGCTTGCATGTTGTTAAGAATTGTGGTATACCGTGATACAAGTGCAGAAATAGTGGGGCAGGGTTCCAACAGCTTCTCTTTCAGTATAAACCAATACTACCTGATACTGACCTTTCAATCAGATTCGTACAGGATCTCTGGTAGCTACTCACAAAAGCGGTCATTCATCAACATCAATATTGGAAGAAAATATGTAAAAGTTATTGAGAAGGTTCCAGGATATACACAGATGGTTATAAACACTCTGAGACAACATTAGTGCCTATGTAGAATCTTCACACTGCAGTACGCTTCTACTATTGTAATGTTCAAAATGAACATGTTTTATGAATATCGACAAATAATTGATAAAATTATAAACAAATTCCCGCCCACTCTGTATGCATAGTACATTTGTAGGGTTAAAATAGATTGAGCAAAATAGATAGAGTGATAGATGGGAAAAGAGGGCCTTATGCGCAAACAAATATGATATGAATTACAAATACAATATGAAACACATAAGTTAATCCCAATAGAAATTAATTGCATAATGCATAGAAATGGAATCTATTTTCCAAATTATTGAAGAAGGAACAGATAAAAAAAATCGAAGAACAATTTTGAAACAAATTTCAATTATGCTATACTTATTCATAATTATACCTTTAACTGTACAACAATGAAGTTATGATGGACAAATCTAAATATTAATTACATGCAGGCATTTCCATGTGTGCGTGTGTACTTTGTTAGTGTTAGTTTTTCTTTGTGTGTGTCTGCACGCATTTACGTGTGGTTATTAATAAGGTTCTATTAATGCCATTCGTTATAATGATCGCATTAAAATGAGGATTGAATTATTCATATTCGTATTTGATATCAAATTTAGTTTTCAGATGATGTGTCATCATTAAGGAGATGATAATGAATAAGATTTATGAAACGAGGAAACTTAATTCCTGCCAATGAATTCGTGTTCATTGAGATTGATCCAATAAACCAAGATTTTTTGTTAGCAAGAAAAGCATCTTAGCATGTTCCTCAGTATTTTCTATCAAATTATTGTATGAGTAAAGCAAATGGAAAAGCAGGGAAGAAATAGGAAACGTATCTCAATCTCACAAGTTTCACTTTTATTAATATTTCTTCAGAGACCGAGAAAAAAATTAAAACACAGCGATGGTATACTGGTAAGTTGTAATTTTTGGTTATTTCTTATTGTTCAGATAATTTTAAATATACGTGTGAAGAAAATTTGGGAAAAAACCTGCACATATACTAATATAAACGTTATCATTTAAAATATTAAACCCCACATTTAATTAAAAACTTCTACTTTTTCATTTTTCTCTCTGTCTTTGAAGAATTTTTAATAAAAATGAAAATGTTTAAGACTAGAAACTATAATGTTACCACGTTAGCGCAAATTCTGCAGCAAGAACCACGATAAAAGGGCTGAAATCCTAATCTTGATCAGACCTGATCGGATATTTGGGTATCGGCAGGTGTATATATATATATATATATATATATATATAACTTTAAACTTAACTATAGTCTTCCTCCACTTTACATCCGTTTATGAATGAAAGTCACAAAATGAAATCCACACATTTACCTTTATGTTTTCGAGTCACTCAGGAGATGAAACGCCTTGGTAAGGTACTTTTTTTTGCCACGCGTACATATACGCATACACACGCGCGTGCGAGCGCGCATTCGGAACCAAAGGCATCAACAGAAACTTTACTAAAAGCTAAATTTCTTCTCCAGTTAAGAATCAGTAAAATGCTCGTACCCCAGATTGCCCAAAACCGAGCAAAAACACTTTTCAACAATCGTAACTCGATTTTCACGCCCAGTCGTCTGAATATCGTGACTATATATATATATATATATATAGATATTATTTTGATAATTTGAAAGAAAAAACAAAACGAAAATCTTTGAGTCGTAATGTCGTGTATCTTCCATTGTTCGATTTTATATCTTTTCCAGAGATACATTTAACTGATAAACATTATTCTGATAATATATATATATATATATATATATATATATATATATATATATATATATATATATATATATGTCGTGTATCTTCCATTGTTCGATTTTATATCTTTTCCAGAGTAAAAAGAATAAGGTTTATCAGTTAAATGTATCTCTGGAAAAAATATAAAATCGAACAATGGAAGATACATGACATTATGACTCAAAAGATTTCGTTTTGTATAAATTTTGTTTTAAAGTGTATACCGGATCAACTAAGAATACTTTTAAGCAGCGCTGGTACTTGCACCTAACCTCATTTAAAAACAGCTTATACCGAAACCAAACATCCCTTTCCACATACTTTTGGTAGCTAAAGGATTCAAAACAGAAACCCAAAGTAAAATGGAAAATCCTAGACAAAACTAGAACTTACAATTCACTTAACAACATATGCCCTTTATGTCTAAGTGAAAAACTACAGTACACATTCTTCAGTACCCCAACAGCAACGATTTATTAAACCGTAGAGTTGAATTAGAAGTACTATGCAAACATCGCAAATATTTCTCTCTAGAATTTAAGTAAACAAATAAACACCCCAGCTATGAACCCCCCCCAAAAAAAACACATAAAATACACACAACCAACCCTATAAATAAACAGAAAAAGACAACAAACCCTATACAATACCAACAAAAAATAGTGCAGATGCAGCAGAAAAGTAGAAAAATAAATAAAAATATCGACACGAGAACAAAATAAATAAAAAAACAAAAAGCACACACCCCAATACAAAATAACAAAAATTAAAGTAAGAAGAAACCAACCCCAAAACAAAACAACCCCTACCAACCTCTAAACCAAATAACAACACGCAAGGCGCCAGCAGCCTAAACCCAAACAAGATAAATAGGAAACCTATCCTGAACTCAGCCACAAACAAACACTTAAACCTAAGACCTTAAAAAGGTCAACAGAACTCAAATTACTGACCAACCACTCTAACACCCCCCAAAAAAACAAATCCAACACAAATAAACAGTCTTTTCAACTAGATAATTCTCATTTCAAAACAATCACCTGAAGATGAAGCAGTCAACATATAAGGCTAGCTTCGAAACCAAAACATTTTTGTGTAGTGATACTATGAATTTATAAAACATTGTAACAACTATTACATTATATATATATATATATATATATATATATATATTTGCTGGCTGGTTCAGAATTATGTAGACAGTTAATGATAGCATTTAGTTTAAGATCACACATACAATTATATTTACTAATACAATTGTTTTATTAATAATTAAATTTTATTGTGTAAAATAATAAAAAAGGGCTTAAAGTGTTTCAACGAAAGTGCTCAAAATCTTGTCCATCACAATTTACACAGTTTTGAAGTCTACCTCAATTTTCTTTTTGAAATTCATTTGATATGTAATGTTTTAAATTACAAACTCTTCTTGTTTCCTTCCTATAAACTTTGTCTTTGTGTACTCCCCAAAAGAAGAAATCAATTTAGATCACGTCAGGTGCAAGCGCTGACCAGTCACTTATAACTTATAAATTCACTTCACTAGAAATATTTCAACATACTCACGGACTACTTTTTGTCCTTTGAATGTTTGCTAACTAATAAATTGCTTTTGTTACTTGGATGGTGTCGAAGAACTTTCAGCATCCCATTGTAAATAAAGAATACAGAGATTTTAGACATAATGAAACAAGATCTTCGCAGACATACGAAGAATTCTGCATTTTTCCACCACTTCTGAAGTATTGTTGTATTCAAAGCAAGTGTTTGTCCTGACAAAGTCAGTCAAGTTTTGCTTAAAATCTTAAACACAAAATACCATTATCCATAAAAATGAACGATTTACCTTTTATTCAATGACGCAAAACAGACTAAAATTTAAGCTGGAAAATATTAAGCTTTCTTTGCTTCATTCCCTTATGTGTTTAATCGGAAACACCATTCACTTTTTAGACCATATTTTACGAATATGACCGTTGTGTGTCCGCAAGTTTTCATTGGTTTTCTGGGAAATATCGATTGGCATTCAAACGATTATTCCGAAGTAAATTCTAGACGATTCATAAGCTTTTAAGTAAATTCACTTATATCCGGGATACTTTCTGAGTTTATTTATTTAATAATCTGTTCAGATGATTGAGGATGATGGCTTTGTCATTTTTATGAAACTATGTATGTGGTTGGTGTTATGGCGACTCTGAAATATGAGTCGACTAATCGATTTCAATTAGGACCGACTATGTTACTTTCAAATTTGAATAATTTTCTTTCGAAAAACATTTAAGGTATATTGTGATTTTAGCTAAGGATTAAATTGTACAGTAAACATGTTTCTTTAGGATTAGGTACTAACCAGTTGAGCGAAGGAAATTCAGAATTCAAAAGTAAGGAAATGGACAAGCTATTAACACACGATAAATATAAGTCACATAAGATATCAGTGGAGAATTATCAGCGCTAAAAAACTGATCATTATATATATATATATATATATATATATATGTATATATATATATATATATATATATATGTGTGTGTGTGTGTGTGTGTGTGTGTGTGTGTGTGTGTGAACAGCGGATTAATACCGCACAACATAAATATCGATTTAACAAGGAAGATATTTTTTAGGAAATTTTCCACCTAAACTACGTCAGAATAAAAACGCTAATTGTGTCAAAGAAAGGGTGATAATTCTCACGGAAATGAAGAAATGAAAGAGGCCAGAAAACTATGGTACATGATTAAACACATTTGATAGGGTCGACTTTCAAGAGTTTAAATATTTGCAAATAACGGAAAATGTGACACCGTAATCCGAACGCAGAGTTGACTTGTGATATATACATTTTAAAAGCTATGTGATATCCATCTTTTAAAACAACAGTGAATCATGGATTAACCACCGTACAGATGAACAAAGAAACGTCATCAGGAATGTTCTAGTAAAAAATGATATTGATAATTACATGGACGGAACGAGTAAGCAACCGGGAAGTTTTAACGAACATGTAAACAAAGACAACACTCAGAATCAGGATGTTGAAATTTATTGAATCCATACTTAGGAAGGACGGCTTAGCAAACGTAACCTACACAGGTCTTATTAAAAGCAAGAGAGATGAAGAGAGGCAGCAAACCACGAATTTGTAGAAATGGATGATAGAACGAGTGTCGGTGACGTTAGCAAAGTGATAAACCGGTTAAGGGTCATAGGACATATCTTGGCCAGCCATGATCGCCATTGCCTTGAAAGCAGGTAGCAATTAGAAGAAGAATGATTCTATTAGATTTAATGTCGACATAGTAGAATACAACTCGAAAAACTTACATTAACGGATCATTTTTTCATTAGGTTTAAATGTCTTTATTTTTTATTTAAATAACCGTCTTGATATAATTGCATTCATCCTACATGTCAATATATTCAGATTGCAAATTACTTAAAGTTCATACATTGCTGTTTTTTCTTTATGTTAGCCAGTTAAGTACTATACGTGACACACACTTTAGGCGATCATCTCTCGAAAGAGACATGACTGGGGAGAAGATTATCCAGCAGTAGATTGCCATTGTTTTCTGCAGTAGACTGGTTGCTAGTAAAGGCTATAGAACCCAATTTGTCCTGCAATTTAACTCACAGCTAGAGAGGGAAGAGATTCATTATATTATTAAATAGTAATTAGTGGAGGATCAGTTTATTTCTTCATAACAATAAACCGATCCCCTACTTCCTGACCAGTAGAAATCTTAATCATGATTCAACTATTATATTTAGTCAGTCAGTTAAGTGCCATGCGTGATACACGCTTTTGGCGATCACCTCTTTAAAGAAACATGACTGACTGAGCAAATGATTATACTGCAGTAGGTTGCCATTATTTCTTCGGTAGACTGGTTGCACAACAACGCTATAGATCCCAATCTGTTGTATTATTTAACCCATAACTAGAGACGGATTAATACGTTTCCCAAGGGTAACTGTGTGTAAATAAATGCAAGGAATTCACTTGGAGTTCGAATTCGGTTCCCCGATTTGTTCTAATATCGATATCCCCTGCACTACAACGGAAGTTGCTATAAAAACGATAGAATTTTTTTTTGTTTCTTCATAACGAAATAGTGTTAAAAATTATGTTTGACATGATCAAAGTCGTCTTTAAGAAATTGGTTCCCAAATTCATGATACAATTTTGAATATTGTATTGTTTAACAAATCAATGTATATTTCAGGCCTGATAAAAACATTGAAAATAAATTTAACTGTTTTGACTGACTTTTCAATTGATAAATTCTAAATATCCGTCACCTTATTAAAACACCTCACTTTTGTGTCTGCTCAAGATTGTTAAAAGAAAATTAGCCAAGTTCTAATTTGTGGCTATTATTTTTATTTCCATAGTTGCTCTTCTCTACGTGAACCGATTATTAAACGTCTTGTTAAAACATGGAGATCGATTAGCATTTTTTACAAGGATTGCATGGAAATATTTTCGTATAATTATTGACAAAGAAGCGCCACACACATAAAGAGGCACAAAGTCGCACACACACGCACACACACACACTCACACACACACATACACACACACACACACATATATATATATATATATATATATATATATATATATATATGAGGTGCGCGTGAGCAGTGTTATATTTTATCATGGGGTCAAAGATACGCCAATAGTCAGGGTAATTGGTTTCTTTCAGAGGTCATAACATCTAAGACAGTCAAATAACTTCCAACGGATACTACCCATATTTGGAATTGGACTATATATCTCTTTCTTCCATTCCCTCCCGTTCCTTCATGCCTTTCTTTTCTCCTTCCCCTCACAAATATTGTCATTTAATTATTTGTTTGTAATTTTATGTTTATTATTATTATTTTTATTATGCTCCCTTTTCATTTTAAGAAAATCCCATTTCGGCAGAAATTTTATGCCAGATTGTAAAAGGGTCTGATGAGATGAGCTATTTAAGCTCATGGAAATGAACTGTAGTTTATAACTAACATGAAGTGTTGCGTTTTCCTTTATAAACTATATATATAATTATATAGTTATGAATTAATTGTACATTGCGACACGGAACTTTCTATGTTTCGTGATAAATTCTCATCATCAGGCAATGTTGCTGTTGATTGTGCAGATCATTTACATTTAAATGACAAACACCATACACAAAACCAAATACCATCCTTTTATACATCCACCAAAAGTCTAACCACCGTGCATCTGTTATCAAGACTATACCCTCATCAATAGAATACAGAATTAATAGAAATTCAGCTAATGGAGAAGTATTTAATAAGCATAGCAATTCTATAATACTGCCTTAAAAATAGTGGATTCAAAAACCCAAATATTAAATATGTAAACGAGAAAGGTAAACCCCAAGAAAAAATAAGAATAGGAATATCATCTGGTAAACACCCCCTTTCAACCAGATGACTATTAGTAATTTGGGGAAAGAATTCCTCGCGTTAATTATGAAACACTTTCCGAAAAAAAACATTAAGTAAGATCTTTAACAAAAACATTATTAGATTAAGTTACAGCTGTATGAACAATCTAGAAAACATTATAAAAATTACAATAATAATATTTTTAAAAAAATCAACAAAATCAATAAAAACATCCGGATATTAGAAAATAACAATTTAAACAAGAAGAAAATGTCATTGTACAATCCCCATAGACTGTCCGTTAGAAAACAAGTGCTTAACGGAATCAATAGTCTATCAACGCGAAATATCTTCAAAGGAAACCCCAAATAATATACAAATTTATACAGGGAGTACTAAAAACACTTTAAAGCAGCGGATTTACCAGCACACCTCTTTATTTAATAATAACAAATACAAAAATAGAACATCCCTATCGAAACATCATTGGTACCTAAAGGAAACAAAAAAAACACACACATTAAAATGAAAAAATCTAAAACAAGTAAGTCCTTAAATGAATAATTGTTCATTATGTTAATACTAAAACTATATATTATTAAATCACTTAAGAATAAAAATATTTTAAGTAAACGCAATGAGATAAATGTCATATGTAGGCACTGAAAATTGTTCATATTAAAATATGGATAAAATCTAAGTGAAATAAAATGCATATAACCAACAAGTGCTTAAGAAAAATAATTACTGACGAACTATATAAAATAAATTGAAAGATAAAATTATTTTCTAAAATAAATTTTTCTTTTTATAAAAACTTAACAACAAACAAATAAATAAATAGACCAAAAAATAGTTTTTTTCAAATCTTTCTTTTTATAAAAAAATTTACAAAAATAAATAAATAGAGTAAAAATGATTAGTAAGTGAAAAATATAGAATTGATACTGAATGAGGATATCACATCAAAAGTAATAAAACTGAAGGTAGAAGAGAGGAAAAAAGGGAAAATGATAAGATCAGGTTAAAGACAGGTTAACAGCTTGACCGTTAAGTAGGGAAAAGAAACAAGGGAAAAGGGTAGTATGAGGGAGGAAAAAGGTAAAAAAGAGAAAAAGTTGGTTAGAATGTATTATTTGGGGCTAAATCTCGAAATGAATATCTACTCTGATTAGCCAAAATAAACACACATGTAAATTTTACATCTTCCCACATACAAACACAGCAAACCAAAGGTTTTTGTCATTTAAATGTAAATCATCTGCACAACCAACATCAACATTGCCCGATGATGAGAATCTATCTCGAAACATAGAAATTTTCGTGTCGCAATGTAAAATTAATTCATAACTATATAATTATATTAGGCTCTATAATACTAATTATATTGAGCACTGTCCACAATAAAATAAATGCCAGTGCACTCGAAAGAATAAAACCTTCACCTGGAATTATATATATATGTATATATATATATATATATATATATATGTGTGTGTGTGTGTGTGTGTGTGTGTGTGTGTGTGTGTGTGTGTGTGTGTGTGCGTGTGTGTGTGTGTTCTCGCGTGGTTATTTATCTGAGTAGTGGCCCGTAACGCTGGGAGGCATATCTCTCTCTCTGGCGAATTTACACTGAGAGTAGGAGTGAATATCTCGGATAAGGTTGGTGTTTGTCATTTGCACTTTCCATCCTCTCTGCATTATCATTTCTCTTTTTTATTTCTTTTTTCCTAAGATTGTTTTGTTGATTATTAATTTATTACTGTTGTAGTTTTACGTTGAGAAATATATGAAAATATTCGAATCAATCCCTTTTAGACATAAACGAATACCGACGAAACCTTAGCCGTAACTTACATTTTCATGGCACAAATATAATAGCATCATCCACATGCAAAACAAATAAATAAATAAATAAATAAAATAATAATAATAATGATAAAAAACAAAATTCCAAATCCTAATGACATCAACTACAAACACGGCAACAGTGCGTTTACCATGTTCGGAATATAAAACATACACATGACTCTACAGAAATCCATAAACTTTGTGCATATTCAATTAAAATAAAATAAAATTCATCCATGATAAGGAATACATTTTAGACAAAAGACCCTCGGAATAATAAAACACTCTGACAATTCTTATCTAACCTTATTTATAAATGGAACTTTGTCTGTGTGAGTGTGTGTGTCCGTTACCTATAGACTCCAAAACGGCTGAACCGATTTTCTTGAGAATTTAGCCAGTTGTACTATAAGCGTCTGCGAGGGTTCCTAGCTAGGTCTTGTGTCGAGATACCCCAAAGAAATATCGAAAATCGATAATCGAAAACATCGGGTTATAGAAGGAGTGGTCCGATTTCAATCAAATTTGATACACTCATAGACAAAGACATAAGAAACGACATTTAGAGGTTTCCATGTTGCAGTTCTTACAATAGCGCAGGAAATCGATAATATATATATATATATATATATATATATATATAAAAGAGAAGATGCTTGTGTGTGTCTCTGTTTATCTGCCTGTATATCTGTATTTTTTTCAACCCTTTTATTTTCGTTTTTGCTTCGGGTTTGGCTCTAAGTAGGTATAATTGTAGTTCTTAGTCTCAGCCATGATACTATTTACTCAAAGACTTATTTAGCCTTCAAAATTCAGTTTACGACGAAAAAAACACATTTGATATCGATACCAGGAAATGAAAATTTGACTTACATCCATTCATTTTTCTTTCAGTCTACGGTTTTGCTTTAACTGGAAACAACAAATGCTATCTCTTGTGCCAACGTCGGAAGAGTCTGAGCTCCAGGACCATGGATTAGTTTTAAACCTTTCAATACACCCGAGCAACGCCGGGCTATACTGCTAGTATAATTTAAGTTCTAAAAAATAAAATAGGTATATAACAAGCAATATTTATATGATAAGTCGGAAGGTTTAGAGAAAAGAGAATAAATGAAGAGGTCACCAAATATTACTAAAAGGCAGCAGCATTTTAGATTGAAAGTATAAATGATTAGGCAAAAACATTACATTTAAACTGGGCATGAGTGACAAGGTCTAAATACTAACCGATAAGCAAGCATTTTTAACCATAAAAGACCATGAGGATTACTTTCGCAATAATCCCCCCTTTTTGACTAATCAACACAACAAAAACTCAATTGGGTAAAATAAGCCAAGAAATCCTAAAAACATGTGTAATTTATTAAGAACTGTTACGCAAACACCTGTAAAATGTCCTAAGTTAATGTAGATTTGGTTCCAGAAAATTAGAAATAAAGAAAAAAATGTATTCATAAAATATAACAAATAAGTTTAACCCATCGTTATTTGAAAAAAATGTTGCTTGAATCTTTGAACTTTCTTAAGGGCTTTATAAATATTGTGGATTCTTGTTGAGAAGCCACACGAAATAATAAATAACAAACACAGATATGGAGATAGAAAATGTAAGTTATATTGAACAAGAATATACAAACTGGAACACTGGTCAGTCAATTCAAGAATACTAGGAATACCGTTAGTGGGGATCAATATATACAGTCTTGTAATCAAGAAGTATGTCCGGGTAATGAGTCTCAATCCAAAAATACTCCAAATGACTAAGAACCAAATTACTGACAAAATAAACGGCGGTACAACTACTCAACGGTATTTACTCACCTTCCCACTTAAGGCGAAATGTGACACAACGTCTTTTTAATGCTAGTCTTCCGGGCCATATAGCCCGGCCAAAAATATCTATCTTTCCCTAGTGGTGATTCTACCCTTTGACGGATCCACGGCAGGGTTAGTGCTCTCCGACCGAAGGCAGAGAGCGCTCTCCACCCGAAAGCAGATGGGTGACAGTGTCAGTAGTTGAGTACAAGTACTTGACGGTATTTACCACCTTCCCACGCAAATCTAGATGTGACACAAGGACTTTTTATTGTGGGTCTTCCCGGCCATATAGCCAAGCCAAAAAATGTCTGTCTATTTTTAAGGAGTCGTTATTCTACCCTTCGGCGGAACCACGACTGGGTTATTGCAATCTGCTCGGAAGCAGAGAGCGCCCTCTACCCAAAGGCAGAGGGCTGACAGTGTCATAGCAGAGTACAAGTCCTCGACATTATTTAGTTGTCCCTCCCAGTAAGGGCAGCATGTGCCACATGGTCAGTTATGACTGGGCTTTCCGGGCTATATGGCCCGGCCAAAAAATGTCTGTCTATTATTCCCCAGTCGTTCCTCTACCCCTCGGCGGGACCACGATCGGGCTACTGCTCCCCGCTCGGAAGCAGAGAGCACCCTCCACCCGAAAGCAGAGTGCTGGCAGTGTCGTAGTAGAGTGCAAGGTCTCGACTACTGCTCTCTGTAAAGGCAGGATTATATGTACACATTCGGCGAGTCCATTCTTATGTGCACAAAGGGGTGATCCCCAACAATAAATATACCATCTGAACATATTAGCATAATTTTACATTGCTATAAATCTAAAGTATTCAACACTGGCGATTTATGGATTTACAAAAAATCATAAAATTGGCCTTTGATATACCAGAGAGTTTATTTGATAGAGTTTTTCGAAATAATGAACCTATAAATTTCATATACGATAAACGAAAAACGTTTTTCAAACTAATTTTGAGGATTGACTTTGAAATATAAATCAATATGACTAAGAAAGTTGTCAAATATTTAGATGTAGAATTTAATGCACCATCTGGCAATTTTTTCCTTGATATGAAACCTAAAACCAAATTGAGTTATCTAAACTCTGAAACGAACCAGCCTGCTAGTATAATGCAAGATATCTCTAATGGAATAAACTACAAATTGTCTAGAAATTTCTCTTGGGATATAATTTTCGATGAGAGAAAGAAAGATTACGAAAAGACTTTACGAAAAGATTGGCATAAAACTAAACTGGAATATAAATTTCAAACAAATAAAAGAAGAATTCGAGGGAACGAAATATTATTTGGTTTAACGCACTTTTAAATTTAAAGGTAAAATCCATAGCAACGAAAATATTTTTCGAATTGCTTAATAATCGAGTTCCTAAAAATTATGAATTATACAAGTTATTCAATTGAAATGTGGTTCTAATAGAGAAAATTACATAAAAAACGATAGGAAATTTAGGAAATTCAACGATAATGTCCAGTAAGGTAACCTTAATCATGAGAAGTGTTACTGTAGAGATAAAAATATATGATAACTTCATGGAGATTTTGAAACTGAAGGAGGTATTTACAAAGAAATCGTACAAGGTATAAATGGACATAGAAAAGTATTCGTGGGTTATACTGGAGGCAATTTAATAAAGAAAACAAAAGTATCGTCATAGATCAACATTTAAGCTAGAAAACCTTTGGAATTTTACTAAAAATTCCAACGATTTGTAGAAGTTAAGAAAAAATAACACAGCCATAATGTAAACTGGAATATATTGAGAAAAGCCAAATATTACAACAATAGTGATGACTTCAGATAATGGAAAAAAGAACAATTAATTATAACAACATTCTAGAAAAAAGTTGTAAATGAAATGCCTGATATCATATCCTAATATGTTCACATTCGAAATTACATTTTCTGTTCATGCAAACACGGACAAAATTTCGTACAATATTACTTAATCCTCATCCAATACGATTTTGATACTTTTGACTTTCGCCTTCTATTATTTTCAACTTCCTATTGTGCATTTTAAACTTCTTGTTGTGCGCTCGACATTAACGCATTAAGGAATCAATTAGCTTATAACACCTGACAATACCAAAATTTGAAACCATGGTAGCGTAATCGGCTGATATTCCTAAGTTATATATATATATATATATATATATATATATATATATCCGCAGACAGATCGGTTTCGCTGTATTACGGCTGAGAAGTACGGTTAGACAACCGATTGCTTTTATCCAGGATTGAAACCCGATTGAATTGGCGTCAGTCGGCGATTCTACCTCTGAGCTACGGGCGGTAGAAGGAGGCAGACTTTTTAGCGTGTATATTATCATTATACACGCTCAAAGCTGAAAGTGTTCTATTTCATTGCTGAATAAACGATGCGCATTTGCTAGAGCAGCTACTGCTTTTCAAAATCTACCATTCTTCCAGAGTGTTCAATCAGGGCGATGTTAAATAAAATAAATGAAACATTCATACACATGAAGACACATGAAGACACACACATACACAAACGCATACCATTATATATATAATAAATATATTTACTTTAAGAAACAAAACTAATATAAATGATTGAAAATATTACACGAACATACGAAATTGGCTCATATCTCAATTATATGTCCTGTAGTTTGCAAGTGAAAAAATTGGCATTGATTCTAAGTGCCGAAAGAAATGCGTCTGTTATTTTGGTTCGGTGAGAAACTAATGTTCGAATTCCCACTTATTTTTACGAATTTGGTTTCATATCATATTTTTTGTCAGATTGAAAACGTTTTGACTTTGTACGGGTCAATGTTTTTGGGAAATTCTATCCAAAATTAGTAAATGGAGTGATATTGATCTTTCGCCGTACTCTGGGAGGAATAATACATCTAGGGAGAGAGGTCCCTGGTTTCAAATATAAAAAAATTAATCACGGAGCATTTTACCTCGATAAACCTAGTAGTTTCTTCCTTTGTAATTACATATCTATCTATTCCCGTCTGCTCACATCTATCTATCTATCTATCTATCTATCTATCTATCTATCTATCTATCTATCTATCTCTTTGGCTATTCATTATCAATCTCAATCCGTTCATAATCAATATATCTGTGGAAAATTCCTTACCCAAAAACCACTGTTTTTTAAAAAAAGTGCTTAATGCAAAGTACAACGAATAATTTTTTTAAAATTTATAACATGAGTATGTTATAATATCACTAAAATAGTAGGTATTTTGTATAGACGAAAAGTGTGGAAACAAAATACTTACTTTTGTAGTGATATTATTACATACATGCGTTATAAACTATATATATATATATATAAAACAGAAAAAGGGTCTGTTCTAACTAAAGACATTGGCATAGAAGGAAAATTACGAGAAGCCTTGCTCATTTTGTTTAAAGTGTAGATTTATTGTTGCAAATATTATTAATATTACTTGCTTTTTGTATGATATATTAATATATTAATATTATTAATATTACTTGCTTTTTGTATGATATATTAATATATTAAGTGTCCATGATTGCATTTGTGTCGCTACACGTGTTTCAAGTATAAAGTTGACTCTCTTGACATATATATATATATATGTATGTATGTATATACTGCTTCTTTAAGCGTATATACTCGAATTCTAATATACAAGGGTATAGCGTATATATTTGCGCAGATGCACAAACACACGCTGCCCACACGCACATATCTAATTTTATAATAATGTCACAATATACTAAAGTAAGTATTTGCTTATGTCATACTTTATCGTTTATTCAGTTTTTTGGTTTTAGTTAATCGCTAGAATTTTATTTGTTTGTCATTGATCTTATATATTAAGATATTAATTATGAGGTGACATTTGTTCGTTTCTATGTATTTGTTTGTTTGTCTGTGCGCATACACATATTTATGCATATGTACACACACTCACATAGATATATATGTTTACTATTTTTCGTTTATTTATTTAAGTTAAAAATGTATTCATTATTTATTTGTTTATTTTTATCTAGATGTCACATTAAATATTTATTTATATATCTAGTACTAGTTTTCTTTCTTCTATGCATAATTTAAAATTTATACTCTCAGTTCTGTATAGATCTGCACTTTTTATGACTTGATTTTTGTTTATAGCTGCATATATATTTTAATAGAATTGTATTGTTTGTATATGTTTTTTTTTACTTTCGAATATCCTTTTGTAGTTATTATGTCTTTCTTTAAAAGTTAAGTTTGTTTATATTTTTTGTGTTTATATTATTTGTTACGATAGCTTTGTATATTATGTCATTAGTTAAACATTTATTGTTAAGTGGGAAATTTTCTTTATTTCGGCAGTTACATTTCTTGGTGTTATTTTGCTGAATGTTTTTGTTATTGTTGTAATTATTATTGGTTTTGTTGATTATTATTTAATGTGCTTAGACTTTGTTTTCTCCATGGTATCCATACAGCTACAACTAATTGTAATTGTATTTCTAATGATAGTTTTTGATAATTTGCTGTTTTGAGGGAAGAATTTGTCAATTATTTTAATATTTTTTTCTATTTTTATTGTGTTGTTGTAATAGCAGGTTAACAAATTATATTTCTTTTTTAATGTTGTTACCAGAATGCTTAAATGCCTAAAATGAAATATTTTTGCATTATTAATATATGCTGCATAAAGCAATTATTTATGTGGTCCCACATATAAAGAGTTTGACGTGGTGGAGCGTGCGTTCTATGAAACCTATCATATCTTACCACTTCATCTTTTATGATAGATGTCAGTCATTGCATCGCGAACAATGGAAACGAATCAAGCATCAACTACATCGTCTTCGGATTAGCAAGGGTACATCATCTAGAAGGTCTGTAAATATGTTAGAAAAGAATTTCCCTGTAGACACCTCCCGGGAGGATATGTATAGATAACATATAGATACCTTGACTTCCAGTTCAAACATTAACGGCAACACGATGTTGGCGTTTAGTTTGTATTGTACCATGCGGAATCGGATCTGCCTACAAATTGTAGTTGTGTAAATTTGTTATTCAATCTTTTCCAAATATTGCCTCATCCGTAAACTGTAATAAAGAGACAAAGAACAGATTGGCACTTTGTGAAATTAACAATCAGCAAATTTTCTCTCGTGTTGAGTGATCAGAGGGTGAAAAAATCTGAACTCTTTGCAAATGATACGGATAAGGGAACTGCTCTTGAACATGCGGTACTATGATATATATTGTACTTTCAGTACTATGATATATATATATGCAGCTTCCTTAATATTCGCGTGGTTGTATGTAAAATTCATATCTGCCTACTCAATGTATGAATATCCTGACATTGCTAAGTGGAACACTTCTCAATTAACTCTCTACTGCACACATTAAGCGATAAAAACAGTTTTCCATAAATGTACACGAATGCGAAATCTAACCAAGTCTACATAGCAACAGAGCGCCATCGGACGTAAAGATTCTTCAAACTTAATAACTCAAAGACGAAGGATTTGCTGATATATGTTCATATAGACTTTTGTTCAAGTTTAGTTATGCGGAACACGCCCTCCAATAATTGTGATAAAATATGAAATGCAGTTTGAGATAATAAGATCAAATAGGAACCATTATTAATTTAACATGTTTTGATTTGTATTAAAGGTTCATCAGCTTTATTACCATTCTTATTTGTTTCACACACACACACACACACACACACACACACACACACACACACACACACACACACACAATTATTAGGCCACCACAGTGGTTTTAAAAAATGCTGTATTTCATACTATGTTTAGTGTTTATTACCAAGTGGATAATTATAAATGAAAATGGTTATTTTGTTATTATTATTTGCAAAATTTTACAAGCCAGCCAGGAAGCCTTTGCTTTGAGCAGACAATATGAAGGAGAGACTAGCATGGACAAGAGATCACAAAAACTGACACCAGAACAGTTACTGTTATTGAGCAGTAATAACAAAAATACCATTCAATTTTCATTTAGAATCATTCACTTAGCAATAAATATTAAAAACAAGTATGAAATACATAATATCTTTTTAAAAAAATGGGCTTGTCTAATATTTATGGTTGGTATATATATATCTTTGTTAAATATATAAGATGGAACGATTCATGACACGTGACATTAGAAAACGCGAAAAAGAAAAACTTTCTTGCGAAATTATTCAGAGGGATTGTCAACGATTAGAGAATACAAAACCTGTAAATTAATTCTACTAAAACAATGCCTTTTCTAAAAAGAAAGCCTCTTTACAATATTTATTTTATTATCTGATTGTATTCAGATCGTAAAACCTTTCGAAGCGAAGAAATCCAAGATGCCGGACTGATTGCCTCATCCTGCTCTGGCTTTATTTCAAACTTCTTAACCAAGGCTATTTTCTTTGAGAAAATAGATTGTCTGATGATCAATGAAATTTAAATTTCCAATAATGTATTTAATTAATTCCTTTAATTTAAATACGTTAACAGCTATCATCTCAGGAGCGGTTCTTGTAAATTAATGTGATAACAAAAGATAAGATTTGTAATTGGTTAAACTCTATCGCGAAGAAGTGACATTCTGGAAATTGAGGGATTAATATCACAGAAATACAATTAGTTGTAACTACGTTTTTCTTGGATCACTAGCTTTGTTGGAGAAATAATTAAAGCTTATTTTTTGGAGGGGGTATTACTGACGCTAAAACCTGTTCCGAAACATCGGTGCATGACAAAAGATTTGGAACATTGTGCCGGGCCATGATCACACCTAGAAGCGGCCAATACTTCTGAATATTCTGGGATTGTTAGTAGAATCTACAGTATTATTTGCTTTTCTCTTATATGTATGCGTCAAGAAACCTAACTGATGTATATATATATATATATATATATTTTTTTTTTTTTACTTTCATATGTCTTTTGTAGTTATTATGTCTTTCTTTAAAAGTTATGTTTGGTTATATTTTTTCTGTGTTTATATTATTTGTTACTATAGCTTTGTATATTATGTCTTTAGTTAAACATTTAATGCTAAGTGCGAAATTTTGAATAGCAGAATAGGAATTGTGAGAGCTACAAAGAATAGGATATTGTGGAGACTCGTAATCGCTCACATTCTGAAAGTAGACGATACATAAAAGAACAAAAACAGTCAGAATGAGAAAGAAACAGCTAAAGTTTCTGTGACATAATATGATGAATGTTGATTTGGAGATTTTCACACTCATAAGACAGACCGAATGCAAACGATCAATGGGAGACTGCAGGGAGAAATAATTACCATTATTTACATGACTTATATTTAGATTAATATCCTCATCTTTGTTGTTATTATTACGGAGTTTATGCCATTGTACATTCTGCCTTCTTAATTCATAAGTCGAAATATTTTTTTTTTGCATTTAGTACCACACAATTATTTCTTACTCTGTTTTCTGTGTTTACTCCAAAGACTGGCCTCACAATGACCATATCACCAAATCCAAGACCAAATCCCAATAGACATGGCCAGTGAAACGAGACATTCAAAGAAGGCCAGAGAGTACATTGGCCGAATTGTTGTGATAAAAAGGACAAAGATGAGGATAAATCATGAGACTAAGAACTCCTCATCTGAGGAACTCAAATAAACACGACATAAATTATTAAATAAACAAATCAATTGTTGTCAAAATGACGGATTTTATAAAAAGATTTAAAGCAGATTTATCGAATGCCGAAAAACTCATCCGTCGAAACGTACCATATTTTCTTACGCATAGTACAAGAAGGATTTAATAAAAATTCAAGCCAAAAAAAGACGTCGTCTTATACACAAATATCAAGAATATTGTATGTAGCTTAAAAACAAACAAAAAAATCTGTAAAGCAAATATGTTATAAAACAAGAATTAGATAAGTGCTGATAAAATTTCCCTGCGAATTGAAAAATTATTTTTGATACAGAATTTAAGAGAAGGAACAAAAAATTACTAAATATTCGGTTCATTTCGATTCGTTAATATCGTGAAAATCAAATATTTTAGTGAAATACATGTACGAAAATAAGATTTTAATGGATAATATGGTAAAATTTTACAAAATATTTTACATATAATTAGCTGTACTACGGAGAAGTTTTATATTCAAGGATATCATATATTTCCTCAAGAAAAACCTGGTTATATCATACTGAAATTGAATTATATACAACAAAATACGGTAATGTTATTAAAATGAAAAGTTAAGATACTTGATTCGAACCCACTACCTCCGAGTTGAAAAATATAAACCTCGTTGCCGAGCATGAAAAGGACCTCCAATCCGTGGTGGACTGGGGTAAAAAATGTCTTGTGAATTTCAACGCTTCCAAAACGAAGCTGCTATCTATTAACCACCACAGAAAATCGCTCATATTCTCCTTTAACATGGACCAGTCTAGTCTGCGTGAAAGTAAAACACTGCTCCTCCTCGGATTAATTCTCACAACAGATCTTAGGTGTATTGACTATATAGAATCCATAACTAGATCTGCTACTATGAATCTCGGCTCTTTATGCATGGCAAGGAAGTTTTTTCCTGTTTGAAACAATCCTGCACATATACAAATCTACCATCCGACCGTGCATTGAACACTACTTCCATATCTGGTCGGAAGCTCCTGCTATTAACCAAGGGGTCATTCACTTTCTCACTTTCTCACCGGCGCAAACATTTTACACTGGTTTGTTCTGAATTGCTTTCAATATGTCCTGTGGGTGTCAAGATTTCTAATCCCGCTTTCTTCATTATGTGCCCTATAAATTTCAACTTTAGGGTGTTAAGTATAAGTGCCAGTTTTGTTTCCCTTTTCTCTAAAACTTCATCATTATTCAAATTTTCAGTTCATGGCATCCTTCTTTAGAACAATTCATATCTCCCAGTTGCCCAACAATATTACTGTTGAATCAAGTCTCTATTTCATCTGTGATGAGATTGTCAAGCATTCATTGCCATATGTGAGAAGGCCTCCGTGTTAAGTCTGATGCTTTTTTTGGGAGATGAATAGAAGCATAATGCCACTAGTGATCACTTCAATCCACATGATTTTAACTGAATATGTAATTTCAACTGTACACGAATGTTCTGTAATGTCTTCAGACTAACACCGAATCATTTTGTTTGGGTCAATTCTCATTGATTAGATACGTGCAACATGCATTAAAACCGTAGATAAGTCTCTCTATATATGTATATTATTTTTGTTCTATGTCTCTATTGGCGTTGGATGTGTGTTCGTAATTTTGCATGTGTGTGCGTCTAGTAGTGAATTTGTTGCTTTCACTTTTGTGTGGATCGGTAATCACAGCGAGGTGTCACAACATTCTGGAATTGGTTGAATTATCTTTTTAAGCAATTTTCGTGTATCCTTTGATAAGATATAAGTTATATTCTTTACGAATAGATTCATTGAAATATGACTATGTAATGTAATGTTTTAGGCGTTTGTGATGATGATAATGCTAGTATTATGTTTTCAGTGTATTTTCTCTTTAAAGAATTATGCTTTTTTAATTAGAGTGGATTTACGGAAACAAATAATGTCCAGCATCGTGACGATGTAAAACGTGTAAATCGTGTCGATTGCATAAAAGTTGAGTTTCTTTCTATGTCTCTAATGAGGTTTTCATTTTTTAACACTTTCATTGGCTCATGAATGGCATCTTTCACTATACAATTGATCCTTCAGATTTCGATGTCGCATTTTCGGTTCACGCGTACAACATTTCCTAGATATTTAAATGTTTGTACTTGCTTAGATTTTGGCATCTTTAATTTGAAATTCACATGTTAGCTGATAAGCCTACAATCTACCGTCTTACAACTGATGTTTACTAATTTAATCCCACTTTCCTTCTCCTCGGAGTTCCTCTAATTTTACTTGCTCTGTGTTGTATCATAATTTTATAATGTTTTTACTTGCTATGATTTCTGTCAAAATTGCGTTTATCTGATATTGTCCTTTAAATACAAAATGAGGAATCCTAAACAGAATATTTAAATATATTGTCTATATGTCTATTTAGAAAGAATTTCAACATTTCTAAGTTTTTTATTGTTTATTATCATTTTACCCCAAGCAGGGCAGCATCCCAACTGGTTCGGAGGTCTTAGAGTGAGAGAAGAAAACAAGGTAGACGGGATGTCGAAGAAAGGATAAGAGAAGAGTGGGAATTGAAGAGATAGGAGTGGCAATTGACATTGCATTTAAGCTTTTAGAGTTTGTACCTATCAGGGAAGCAAATAAAGGAATTCCACGCACGGGAAGTGCGGGAAAAGAATTTCTTAGAATAAATGAGGCGGGTATATTTAGATATTTTTGCGGTAAAAGCTTGAAGTCATAAAAGACTGGTAGAAGGAAAGATCGATTATATTGCAGATCATCGATTTGATTTTGTCGAGAACGTTATTATGAATAGCAAGAGCCCCCAATTAGTTATAGCAACAGGCGAATGTTAGATTTATAAGTGTGCAAAAGTTATATTTAACATGTTCTTTTTAGCTACAAATATATATTTCCCTGTTGAAAACGCGAAGAAGTAATGCGATTATTCCAGTAAGTAATGTACAGACAGACGTGTCGGCAACGTACCTTATATTTATTGCGTCACTTGGTAAATGATTCCGTAATATTAAAATGACAGGCGACTTCCATATTGACCTCTGCCAGATTGAATAATTCGATAAAATAATAAGCGTCAAGACGCTTAGAGAATGAGAAAATGGGGGAAATTCCTACATTTGTTACTTTGATGCAGAATTAAAAGACTGGTGAGACAGAGATGATTTTCGTTGATTGACGAACAGTATATATATATAGAAAATGCCAATTGTTTGTTGAAACATTATTACCTATTAGCTTCTAGAAATAAGATAATGGAATCATGACTGATGCCAAAAGAGTTTGCCGTCTTGGAGTCAATTCAATATCCTTCTGCCAACATCATATTATGCTATATATATATATATATATAAAACACAAAAACACACATATATATAAATATATAAAAAGGGTACACACACAAGCAAATACACACATATATATACATATATATATATATAGATATATATATATATGTGTGTGTGTGTGTGTGTGTGTGTTTGTGTGTGTGTATGTGAGAGAGAGAGAGACACAAAAGAAAAACGTATCTTTGAAGAGGTGTTTCATTCTCTGAGAGACTTTTTCAAGCAAACGTAAAGATTTCATGTCGTCACAAATACCTATATACAAGAGAAATATATAGTTTTTTCAAACTTTTAGACATAAAAATTATCATGAATAATCATAAGTTTAACGAAAAGTTATTCAAGTTCGTAGACATTGGTTGGTGAAATTCAATGCATATATATACACGTTGCGATTGATAAATTTTCGTCTTAATGAGGTAAAAGTTAAAATCTCACTGACAGATATATTTAATAACGTTACTTAAAATATCTACAAAAGAATAAATGTATTTTATAAAATCGTCATTGGCTTAAAACACGGCCTCCAGCTAAATTTGGAGTATATTGCAACACTTCTGGAGGGTCTCTTTGCTTAAGTTTGTGAATGCTGTTATAACCCCTCTCCTGTATTTTATCTTTGTGTTACAAGACATTTTGTTAGTGGCTCAACTGTGTTTCCTGCGTAATAATCAAGCAAGTTGCAGTGATGAGAATTAGATGGTCAGATGTGAGAGGCGACATGATCACAGTAATAATCTGACAATCTTGGTTCTTCCACTTGTGTGGCATGTTGCAAAGTTTTCTTGCCAGACAAACGGATAACCAGCATCACACGTTTAAACTATGACAACACTACCTCCTCCAAGTGCTTGATGTAACTCTCCGTGTTAAATCTGGGGATTGTTTGGGAGATGAATAGAGGCAGAGTGTCACAAGGGATCACTTCAATCTACATGATTTTAACTGGATATATAATTCAAACTTTAAACGAATGCTCTACACTGCCCTCAGACTGACACCGAAACATTTTGTTTATGTCAATTCTCATTGGTTAGATACGTGTCACCTGCATTAAAACCGTAGATAAGTCTATATATATGGACATTTTAAGGATTTTTCTGTGTCTCTGTTGTCATTGGATGTGTGTTCGTAAATGTTCATTATGTATGTCTCTAGTAGTGAATTTGTTGTTTTCATTTTTGTTTGGGTCGGTAATCGTAGCAATGTGTTGCAACATTCTGGATTTGGTTGAATTATCTTTTTAAGCAATTTTCGTGTAATCTTTGATAAGTTATAAATTAGATTCTTTAAGAATAGATTTATAGATATATGACGATGTTTTAGGCGTGTATTTATAAATGGTAATAATCCTTTTATTATATTTTCTATGGATTTTCTTCTTACTGAATTATGCTGTTTTAATTAGAGTGGTTTTAATGAATCAAAGTAATGTCCAGCATCGTGTCAAGGTAAAACGAGAAAGTTAGAACGTTTTTCCAAGCACATTTCTCTCAAATGTTCGCCGATGTGGGCTTTTAGATCACGTGATGTCTTCCTCACATAAAGGTTTTTTTCACTGTAAACAGTTTATTTGGAAATTTCCAGCATTTACCTGATGTTGAGTTTATTCTTGTTCCTAATTATATTTCCATGGTCTAGCGATCTAAAACATTCAGACCTAATGACGTTTTCCATATGGGAAGCATGTTCAAATCCTGCCTGGGGACGCATACTTTAGGTAGATGTAAATGAATATACTGTTTAATAATAAAATAAGAGCATCTATCAAATCCAATTTTTAAGTTAAAAATTAAAAATATTTCGGAATTTATCCTATTCCTGAGCAACACACACACACACACACACACACACACACACACACACACACACACACTTATATATATATATATATATATATATGTATGTATGTATATGTATAAGTTTTACTAATGTAATTACATTCCACAGTTAGATTTTTACTTTTTAAAAAGTGCTCAATAAACTAAACTATAGCATAAATATATAATAATAATAATAATAATAATAATAATAATAATAATAATAATAATAATAATAATAATAATAATAATAATAATAATAATAATAATAATAAATAATAATAATAATAATAATAATAATAATAATAATAATAATAATATATAATAATAATAATAATATATATATATATATATAATAATAATATAATAATAATAATAATAATAATAATAATATAATAATAATATAATAATAATAATAATAATAATAATATATATAATAATAATATATAATAATATATATAATAATAATATAATAATAATATAATAATAATATATATAATAATAATAATAATAATAATAATAATAATAATAATAATAATAATAATAAATAATAATAATAATAATAATAATAACAACAATAATAAATAATAATAATAATAATAATAATAATAATAATAATAATAATAATAATAATAAATACAAACAAGATTTACAGTTAGTAGATTCTGTAGAAAAGCAAAACAGTAGCCAAGAACCAACTATTGCGGCAAAAAATATGAAAATGAAAGCCAAAGATAAAGCTCTTGAAAAGATGAAACAGCGTTGGCAAGACAAACCTCTGCATGGCCAATATCCAGTACGTGCCAATAAATCCAATGTTGACAAAGTTAATACTCATCGATGGTTACGTGCATCTGGATTAAAGTCTGAAACTGAAGGATTTATACTTGCAGCACAAGACCAAAGTCTTTTCACGAGAAACTTTCAGGCAAATATTATGCATAATAATATGGATCCAAAATGCAGGTTTTGTGATAAACACCAAGAAACAATAGACCACCTAATCTCAGGCTGTTCTGTGCTTGCCCCAAACGAATATAAAAATCGCCACGATAGAGTTGGGCAATATTTACATTGGGCAATGTGCAAACATTATGGAAAAGCTGTAAACAAACACTGGTATGAACATCATCCAGCACCGGTTACAGAAATAGAAGATGTAACCATTCTATGGGATTACACCATCTACACAGACAGAAAAATTGAAGCAAACAGGCCAGACATTATTGTTAAAAACCAGAAGGAGAAAACTTGTCTATTAATTGATATGGCTTGTCCAGCGGATTGTAACATAGCAATCAAGGAATTTGAAAAACTGTCAAAATATAAAAACCTGGAAATTGAAATAGAAAAAATGTGGAAATTGAAAACAAGAGTTGTACCAGTGATAGTAGGTGCACTTGGAATGATAAAAAATGGAACAAAACAACGCATTGAAAGAATCCCTGGAAACCCCAGCTTAAGAGATATACAAAAAATTGTCTTATTAAGTACAGCCCACACACTAAGGAAAACGTTATCTATGTAATGCTGGGGATGATACGGAAGATAGAAAAACATGAAATGGAGTCATAACAACACGCCACTACCTGCCTTAGGTCTCCCCGCAGACTTGGTTGGTAGTGAGACCAAAGCAGAAATCGAAATATGATGAAAAATGACATAATAATAATAATAATGTGTATTGGAATTACAACGAGAATGACATGTTTTTCTGAGGCTCCTGAAAAACGTAACGTCTTTTTTCTAATGAAATTTTGTTCTACTATTTTAAACGTAAACATGAATTTTTCTTCGTATATTATTTAAATTATTTCTTTCTTCTTTAAGTGATCCTAATAGTTGCATCAACTAGTTTTCTTATTATTCATATTTTCCTTATTTGTCGATATTTCGAAATATCTTTTAAACTATGATAATCTTTCTTAAAAACAAAAAATAAAACAGGACAACATAAAAAATACGATGACAAACACTAAACACAGTTTGATGCAATTAAAAAGAATACGTATTTATTTAATTTTTAATTATTCATTCATTTAAATTATTTTTTTATTTATATATTTATGTTTCGATAACCTTAATTTTGACGACTTTAATGAAAAAATAACAGAATATACAAGGCGAACAAATTATTATTCTTAAATTTCACGGCAGCAATAAACTCAAACGTATCTCAACTTTTCTTTTCCATTAAATTTTTATTTTTTTAATTTTATCTTAACAATGATTTTTTTACAAGGACTAGTGATGGTAGCAACAATTTATTTTTTCCTTTAACAAAATACTTTCTATTGTAGTGATGTTTTGTTCCGTTAAGCGTCTGTTTACCTCCAAGTTGATTAGTTTTAAACCAGCGTCTTTCTCTTTGAATTTTTTTCTATATGAAATTCTGTTTTACTATTTTAACATCAACATGAATTTTTTTCATATATTATTTAATTTATCTGTTTCTTCTTTAAATGATCCTAATAAATAGAATCATCAGTTTTCTTATTATTCATGTTTCCTTTAGTTGTCGATATTTCAAAATAACTTTTTTAAAGTATTATAATTTTCTTAAAAACAAAAAACAAAACAAACTACAGGAAAACATAGGAAAACAGGAAACAGTTTGATTATAATTTGTACGATATCATTTCTTTAGAAAGAATATGTATTTATTTATATATTTATTATTTATTTATTTATTTATTCATTTTTACACTTATTTAATTTATTTTACATTGATAACCCTATTTTCGACGACATTAATGAAATAATAACTGAATATACAGTGGACGAACAAATTATTATTATTATTTTAAATCTCACAGCACTAATAATCTTAAACGTATGTCAACTTTTTCTTTAACATTAATTTTTTTTTCCTAATTATTTTTGTTACAAGGGTTAGTGATAGTAGCAACAATTTTTTTAACAAAATATTCTAGTGTAGTGATGTTTTGTTTCGTTGAGCGGCTGCTACGCCAAAATTGTTTTTTTCTTTTTTTTTTAAACCAGCATCCCTCTCTTTGAATTCCAAAGACGTCTGTGATAACTGTCGCTTGGCAACCCATTGAGGAGAAGGAAAACTCCGAACAACTACCCGCAACTCAAGGTGTTAATCGTGCCGAGGAGTGAATGGCTACTGCGTTATGAGGTCACAAACGATCCCCAACTGGCTTCGGGACCCTGTTTGTAAAAGTCCGTAAACCAACATGCCGGGCAAATTTGGGTGGACATTTAGACCCGTGTATCACTCGTGGGAAAATATGAGAAATGCAAATAGAAATAAAATGTCCAGTATGGCTCTTGCAGTGGATAAACAGGAAGCCCGTCTTTTAAAATGTACTTACCTGAGGTCGAAAAATCTGCCATAGCAAAAAACACCTACACAAAGAATGAATCTTCACGTCCCCACAACCAAGATAATTCTAATGATGGCCCTGCAAATTCTTCAGCTATATCTATAACGGTATATTTAAAGAAAGAAAAAATAAAATATTCTCGTGAGGAGTCATTATGACTGCATTTCATGAAGAGTTACTCAAATCTAAAAAAATAACATCACTCGCTAAACATATGATATTTAGCAAGAAAAGGTTGGACAAACAAAAAGAAAGTACATTGACGAAAATAAATTAGACAATGTATGAAGATACATCATGCAAAATAACCGACTGACAGAGGCTGAAAGTAATGAGATAAAAAGAATTGCAACAAGAATTGACGAATCAACAAAATATGAAAAGTAACCGGAATCAGAAATAAAAAGTAGTAACATCAAAGAACCAAGAGGTCATAATGTAGATACCGTGATACACACAAATCACTGTGAAGATAATGCTGTAAGCTTAGAAGAGCTGGAAAGGTGTGATCTGAATCAGTTACCAGACGGCAATAAAATGAGTTCAGAACACATCGAAAGAATTATTTTACGGAAAACAAGAACAGTATACAAGACTCCAAGGAAGAAATCAAGAACCGTATAAGTCAAATACAAAATATTGCGATGGAAGAACGAGAACAGCTCCCAAAATTACAACCAACAAAGCATAACCTCGAAACTATTAAGCTCTACAATGCAGTACTCAAATAAATTTTGGATGAAGAAGACACCCATATAAATCTCAATGAAGAAATATATACATCAGCAATAGCAGCAACAAAAAAATTGAACATCTAATTAAAAACAAGGCAGTCTTGCAGACATGAAGATCTACCTTGGAAAAAAAAATAGAAAAAGAAATCGAACAACTGAGAAGTAAGCTATCAGTATTCGATAAACTGACAGAATGAATAAATGTAAGAACTAGAAAAGGCAGAAAAGTAAAAAAAATTACATTAAAAATGGAAATGAAATCCTATCAACTAAGTAAAAAATAAAGCAAACAATACAACTGAAGGTTCAAAGAATGAGTCGCTATGAGAAAAGATCAAGATTCTACAGACAAAACCTGATTTTTCAAACCGATGCAAAGGGGTTTTTACAGGGAAATAGGTAAAAAAATGAATTGACAGCCACCACCCCCACCAAAAAAGAAAAAAAAGAAAAAAAGAAAGACGATATACAGTTCTGGGAAAATATATGGGCTTCCCTTAAAGAACATAACGAAGAAGTAGATTAAATTGCACAAGAGATAGAACGAATAAAAAATAAACCAGACCAGGCATGGGCTAGAATTACAGAAGAGGATGTTAAATGTGAACTGAAAAAAGGACACAATTGGAAATTTCTAGGTATAGATAAAATTCCTAACTTTTTGTTATATTTAAATACAACACATGAAAACTAGCTTCAAGAAATGCTTAACGACCCCATTAAGCTTTCTGCATGGATGACCAAAGAAATTGCATTTCTTCTACCCAAGAACAGTGACACAAACAACTCGAAAAACTACAAACCAATTACATGCCTTCCGACAACATACAAACCACTAACATATATTTTAACAAAACAGACATATTTCTTCTTGGAAATAAATGACATATTACCGCTTGAACAAAAAAGGTGCCAACGTGGCTGTTACGGATGTAAAGACCAATTGCTTATTAACAGAATGATCCTGGAAAACTGCTACAGTGCAACGAAATATATTAGTACTGCTTGGATAGATTATAGAAAAGCATTCGATAGTGTACCACATTCCTGGATTTCAAAGACTTTAAATATATACAAGATTTCACCCGTCATCATTAATTTCATGAAACAATGCATATCGAGATGAAAAACAACACTTTACCCAAATCATATGAATGGAACCTTATAGTCTGATGGAATAAACATCAAAAGAGGTATATTTAAAAGTGATTGTCTCCCTTACTATTCAGCATATCACTAATAGCAGTAACCAGCCAACTTAATAAAACAGATTGTGGTTATAAAATATCCCAAAAGAAATTAAGCCATTTATTTTACATGGATGAATTAAAGTTGTATGCTAAGTATGATAACGAGCTAGAAGGTCTTCTGCAAACTGTAAAATGCTTCAGCGAAGATATTGGAATGAAATTCAGTTTGAATAAATGTGCTAAAACTACATTTTACGTGGATCGCTACAACAATTAGCTTAGACACTGCTGTAACAAAAAAAGAATTACAGGCAGAAGAAGCTTATAAATACCTAGGTGTAAATGAGAGTGAAAACATTCACCATAAAAAATGAAAGAAATAGTGCGTAAAGAGTACTATAGAAGACTACTACTGATATTTAAAACTGAATTGAATTCTCAGAACAGAATTATGGCCATTAATAGCCTTGCAATCCCAGTTGTCCAATATAATTTCAACATTTTAAACTAGACTCTAAACGACATCAGGTAGATGAATTCTAAAAAAATAGAAAGCTTCTTTCTAAGCATAAGATGCATCATCCAAAGGCTGATGTAGACCGTCTATACATACCCCGTAAAGGAAGTGGAAGAGGTCTTATTCAGCTAGAATTGTCATACAAGACAACAATTATTGGCTTACTAACATACATAGAAACAACAAAGGACTGGATGATACAATTAGTCAAGCCACATGAAGGAAGAAAGAAAAATATTCAATAATAAAAGAGGGCAATAAATACAAACAAGATGTACATTTAGTAGATTCTGCAGAAAAGCAAAACAGAAGCCAAGAACCAACTATTGCGGCAAAAAATATGAAAATGAAAGCCAAAGATAAAGCTCTTGAACAGATGAAACAACGCTGGTAAGACAAACCTCTGCATGACCAATATCCAGAACGTGCCAATAACTCCAATGTTGATAAATTTTATATTCATCGATAGTTACGTGCATCTGGATTAAAGTCTGAGACTAAAGGCTTTATTCTTGCAGCGCCAGACGAAAGTTTTCAATAGGATCTTCCAGGAAAATATTATACATAATAATGTGTATCCAAATTTAAGGTTCTGTGATAAACACCAAAAAAACAATAGACCATCTCAGGATGTTCTGTACTTGCCCCAAATGAATATATCATATCGTCACGATAGAGTGGGGCAATATTTACATTGGACAATGTGCAAACACTATGGAAAATCTGTAAACAAACACTGGTATGAACATCACCCAGCACCTGTTACAGAAAAAGATATCACTATTCTATTTGATTACATCATCTACACAGACAGAAAAATTGAAGCAAATATGCAAGACATTATTGTTAAAAACAAGAAAGAAAAATCTTTCCTATTAATTGATATGACTTGTCCAGCGGATTGTAACATAGCAACCAAGGAATTCGAAAACTGTCAAAATATAAAGACCTGAAAATTGAAATTGGAAAAAATGTGGAAATTGAAAACAAGAATCATGCCAGTGATAGTAGGTGCATTTGGAATGATAAAAAAAGAACAAAAGAGCACATTGAAATATCCTTGGAAACCCCAGGTTAAGATATATACAAAAAACTGTCTTGTTGAGTACATCCCACACACTACGAAGAACTTTGTCCATGTAACGCTAGGGATTATAGGGGAGATAGAAAAAAACATGAAATGGAGCTATAACGACACACCACAACCTGCCTCAAGTCTTCCCGCAGAGTTGGTAGGTAGTGCAACCATAGCAGAACTCTAAATATGATAAAATAATAATAATAATTATTATTATTAGTAGTAGTAGTAGTAGTAGTAGTAGTAGTAGTATTCTTCAAATATATGATACTATCTAAAATTAACATTGTTCAGACAATTTATAATTTACATGCATAATATATTTATTATATACAATATATTCGTTATTTTTTACATCGTGTTTCAATCTGTACAAGTACTGGTGGCCATTCGATCTAGCGTGTTTCGGAATAAGCAACACTGCTTATGGATGTTTCTGTAAAAAATAACGCTTAACACTAGACTTGTACAGGTAAAGATTGTAGCGATTAGAGAAATATCCTCGTGGGAGTCGGTTCCAGAAAGGAAAGCTTCCGGGAGGAAATATGTTTGTGTGGAACTTCTCACTAATGGAATGCATTGGGAATGTGTAGTCTCTAATAATTAGAAATTCCGCCTCTCACTCATGTATGTATCGATGTCTTATTGATGTATACATTTATGTATAATATATTTCATCACAGGCGAATTAGCCAAATGCCTAACGAATATATTTCTAAAGTATTGATTAATCACTATCTCTGTTAATCAACCTATAAAAGCGGTTGTATTTTTTAGCTTTATCGGGAATAATATAAGCAACAAAGGATATCAATTATTCAAGTTTTTTTTAAAAATAAATATTAACCATGTTATTTTTTTTATTTTTTATTTTTTCTTCCGTGATTTCTCTTTAAAATATTATATTTGTTAATTTTCAGTTACATAAATATCGAAGTGAGTCGGTCGAGAATTGCCTGTCGTCATTATATTTGAATAATCTCAATTCAGGATTCATACCCAGTTTCCACGATTTTGATAAATTATCATTGCATTACTTGTTGCCTTTGTATATTTATTCTTTCAGGAAAGTAGAAGAAATCTAATATTTTGTGAGAGAAACAATGAATAAAACAAAGCATTATTGAAAAGCCAAGCATAGCGTTCAGCATGTGAATTCCTGGGTTCAATTGAATTCTAATATAGTTGTTTTGAAGTATGCATTAAGTAGAATGGCAAAGAAAGAAAGAAAGAAAGAAAGAAAGAAAGGAAGAACAAGAGAGACAAAGACAGAGAAATAAAGACAGAAGTGTAAAGAAAGTCATGAGAGAAATTATAAAAAAATAAATAAAGAGAAATTCCCAGTTTACATTATTCGAAATAACATTCGTCATTCATATCGTGTTCTATTTTTTCGAGTCCAGTTCCAGTTATTCATCTTAAAGAGTTAACATTTATTTATTTGCTTTCATGTAACAGCGCTTAATACCGTTTGCACATCTTTTTAATGTACTACGACTCTTAGCATTCCTTGCCTCCTACGTTTAAACAATAAACGTTGATTTCCGGTTCTGATAGGCAGGCGACAACAAATATTTGTTGAGAGCTATCTCGATGACGATGTTTGAAAGAATGGTCTTAAGAATAGCCAATCCTAACGGATTTCAATAGTTTTCACATAGGCCTACACTTAAGAAGAGATATTTTAAAAAGTAAATGCAACAAATGTTACAATTTTTATTATTTCTTCAATCTTTATTTCATATTTTGCATTTGCTTTTCTCTAGAGTATTTTTTTTTGTTTTTCAGAAGAATCCACTGCCGTGTTTTACTCGCACTTATGAAAGAGAAGTGACAAGCTTTCCTAACACTCTGGCAATTTTTTCTTCAAACGTGTTTGGAGTAAGTGACATAGATTTATCTGAACGTTTTACGACAAAGTGACCATGTCGATTTACTTTTTTTATTAATGGAATGTAACAAATTGACGACAAAAGAAATGAAAATACTTATTTTACTCCAAGAAGAATATTAATGTTTCAGAAAGAATCTTTAAAATGGTACTCGTGAAAACATGACTTTAACCGCTGAGAATCATAATCGTGTGGTGTCAAGCTAATTTATGATAGGATCCAAAACATGAAAGATACAGAAAACACAGTACGAATTGTAAATTTCCTAAGCGCTCCAATTTGATACCTTGTACCAGAATAGACAACGATAAAAACATTTTGACAATGCTTATTCATTAGGTAGTACAAAATATAATTTTAAAAAAATCTAAAATCCAAACTGTTGTTAAAAATCTTTTTCAAAAGATTTTTATAATGTGTGGCCTCACATTGCATTTTAACCAGGCTAAACAATTCTCTTTAAAATTTAATAAATTACAACGTTTCATTTATGACTTATGCTCGAATATTACTTAAAAATTAATAAATATCTATTAAAATAAATGAAACAAACAATTGTTTTCTTAAGTACAAAACACCTAAGTATACCATAGTTATTTAATACTAATTCTAACCTAAATATCCATGCCTCTTTACCCATGAGGTAGTAGAAAATATAATTTCTAAAAAATTCATAAATCGTACCTGGTATTAAAAATTATTGTCTACACGTTGAAATAATCTATGTTCACATTATGTATCTCATCCAGACAAAATGAAAAAGTGACATGTCTTGAAACCTGTCGTAATTTGTCGAAAGCTTTTGCGTAGACTTTAACGTACAGATAAATGTCCTTCCCATTTGGCTTACGGCCTATCACGTTGAATACACCGGTTCTCGCTCAATCACCGAAGTTAAGCAATGTTGAGCCTGGTGCGTACTTAGATGGGTGGCCGCTTGGGAATACCAGGTGCTGTAAACGTTTAGTGACGAATGTGCTTTGTGATGGATTGGATATCGGCTAGGAAAGAGAAATCGGTGAACCGAGTTCGAATTCCAGTTGAATACTCTGCATTCACTTAAGCACTGGTACTCTTGGGAAAGGTATTAATCCGTCCTTTCCCTTCAGTTATGGGTTAAATAACAAGGGTAGGACTTGGGAATCCTGCCCTTAAAAACAAATCCCAATGAATCTTGATACTAAAAAAAGAAGGTTTACTAGACACAAAACTTATATAGAAACAAACAACAATAAATTGTTGAAAGAAAAAGGTATTACCAGCAATAAATAAAATAAAATTTAGTTGGAAATAAATGACCCGCCGAGATTAATATGCCATCAAAACAAATCTTCTGCATTTGTATTGCTCGTTCAGATTGCTTTCTGAGCATGAATATCGAATTCCTACTTCCGCTAAATTTAACGAAGCCATACTGTTATTGTCCTATCTCTGGGTTGATTCTGCTGTGTTCATCCGAATCGGGATGATGAGTTTTGTTATGTGGCATTCCTATCATCCTTGTTTTGTGCGCATGTGTAGCCGCACCAACATAACTAATTTAATCCAAAGAAGTCTTGAAGAAAAAAACGCGTAATTTCTATTTTTTTCTAATTTGTCATTCATTTTCTACAATATATACTGGAGTATGGGGCTGTAATTTGCCATTAGTTTTACGACTTTATCAAACTTATATAAGTTTATAACTCTCAATATACAAGCATGCATTTATCAGTTAAGTTCTACATGACATCAGCATTTTGAGGAATTATAGTTATTTACTGTGGCTTTAAAAACAGTAGCATCTGTTATTTAAATATCATTGCTCATGAAATAATAAAACCACCTGAAAAAATAGTGAACATTTGCTGTGGTCACAAAAATATACAATATATTAAAAAAAATGGTTATCTTAAAAATTATGTAATATTATGAAAAACTCTTTAATGTTCCTGTGCTATTAAAAAAAAACACTTATCATACATTCCTTGAATATATATGTCATGAAACTGAAGAAAAAATATGAGAAATTTTCAGGAAAAAAATGGTGGACATCTTGAACACTTCAGCAAGCATTACTGAAATATGGATAACATACTGACATTATGGAAAACTCTAAGAAAATGCCATGCATTTTTTATAGGTATAAAAATGCATTCTGAAAAAAAAAAGCTCAAAATATATTTACTGATCTAAAAAATATACACTTGATGCCGCATTTAAAGATTTTGCGAAATGCTTAGGAATTTATAAGTTCTTCGTTTGCTGGAAACATTTTGTTAAAATGTTTCTTTCCAACTAATCTAGTATTGAATACAAACATTTTTGTTGACCTTGTTCAGCCTCTTCATCTGAATAAAATGTAGGAATCGTCGAATTCTGTTGCCATCAATTTTACTAAGATGTTACGACATATGTATACGACAATCATTTATACTAAAAGTATATCACTGGGAAACACGTATTTAATTGAATAACATATGACACATGATTCTAGATATTTTGGTGGTGCTAAATACGAATTTATGCTCTGTCATGTATTGATTTACAACAGACCATCTGCAATTTTCTGAATTTTTAAAATTAGAACTAAAAAATTAAGTCGTATAGTTTTTTTCAAGTTTTATAAAAACGAGGCTTTGAAAATTATGTTATAACGATAGAAATTACTTAAAAAAAGCAAAAGGTTACGAGTTAGAAGTGTTACCGGATGAATATACCATACCAAACAGAGGGGCTTAAATTAAACCAAACTAGGGATCTCTGACTCCTAATAAACTAAAAAACGTAAATTAGGAAAAAGTCAATAACTGACCGATAAAAAGGAATTAAATTAAATCAAAGTTATGCCATGACTGTCGGAAGACAGGGTGCAGCGCGATAAACTACTGAACCCAGAAAGCAGGGAAACTCATGACCTGATTAACAGTATAACCGCAAATATTACTCACTGGGAATAAAATTACAGAGGTATAAAGTCATATCAGAAATGTAAATTTTCTCGGTGCGTGATTCCACCAGGTAAATACTCATTCGAATGTTAAGAGGTACAGGAGCTTCGCAATCCCCACTATTACATATTAGTTTGCTAAAAGGACAGTTATCAGCTCCCTTTAAACAAATTATTATCATAGAAGTTGACGACAAACATGTGACTAGTTCTCTATATAGGGTTACCATTAAAAAATTGATCTATCACTGTAAGCAATAAGCAATAAGCAAGTTTTCTATGAATAGACTATCGATGTTATTAGAAAATGGTTTTGAGCATAAGAAAGCGATAAAATCTTCCCAATAAAACCGAGAAAACCTGTGTGTTTTAAAGAAACTTTAAACAGCTAACATAACTGTGTACAATGAAATAAAAAGACAAGCCAGTAGACATCTCGGACATTTTGAATCATAATATTAGTTCACTTAGGAAGAACAGAATGGAAAAACAAGACAGGCGTTTGTAGTAATGGACCGGTCCCAGATACCTCATATTCGAAGAAGGATCTAATAACTGAGCAACAGCCTGTCTCTCAGCTAACACAATTTATTAATCAAGTGAGATCAATGGATAATCTTGAAAACGTCACAAAGACATATCTTATTAAAGATGGAATACTAATTAGGAGGTTATAGCAAACTCAAATCCTAAATTCGCAAGACAGGGCAGTTAGCGAACAAATACTAGTGTTAATACATTATACGAGCAGCATTCTAAGAACATTACGTGAAATTTAATTAGCAGATCACTTAAATATAAAGAAAACTTTAAAAAAGAAATTTCAGATATATTTACATGCCTAGGGTTAAGAAAGATGTCGTGAAGGTTTTGTCACATATGTAAAATGGCGGAAAAGCCAATTGAGAAAATCCCAGTCTCATTCTTACAGCCTATTCCGATCTTTGAAGCGGCCTTTAATTGGGCAATTGTAGACTGTCTGAGGCCAATACACAGGACAAAAAGAGAGTAACAAATACTCGTTGACCATCATGTGTACGTTAATAAAATTTCTTAAGGCCATTCCATTAACGAATATTTCGGCCAAAGAGCTAATGAAAGCTCTTATTAATTTCTTTAATAATGTGGGTCTACCTAAGTTAATACAGTTGAACCAAGGGTCACATTTTATGTCAATTCTGTTTCAGCAAGTTACAAAGCAATTAATCATTACTTTTATAAAGGCGTGTGCTTAATATTCTGCTAGCGCAGAGAGCTCTGGATAGGTTTCACTCCGCCCTAGAGAGTATGTCGAGAACTTACTCCTTAAAACCTCTGAAAGAATTGGACGAAGGCATTGTTTTCTAATGTTTGCAGCTCGTAAATAAGTTCAGCTACGATTCAGTCCGTTTGAAATTGTATTTGGACATTCGGCATGAGGTTCCTTACAATTAATAAAAGAAAAATGGTGATCTATGCAGGGGACACTTTTTATATTATGGAGAGCGATTAGAAAGTGAAAATTCGAAGTGAATGCATTAGCATAGGAGCAACTCAAAGTTGTTTCAGGCAACATGAAGGAATGATATTTAAAAAGAATCTGTGGAACGAAAATTCGTGCTAGGTGATAAGATTTTTATTTTACTTCTGATGAATAACCCCCCCCCCCCCACAGTTAATGCAGGAAAGGTAAGTTCAAAATCCCATAGATAATCAAGCGAAAGATAAATGACCTTAATTATATAGTAAATATGACTCAACGTGAGACGAAAATAAAAAAATATCATGTAAACATGGCTAAACAGTATTTCAGAAAAATGAATTATACACCCATGTTAACTATCAAAAATATTGTGAAAAAATATATCATAAAACAAAAACAGAATTTTATGTTGATCCAAATCCTTCTCATAAACTTAAAAAATTCTGAAGTATTAGTCGATATAAATGACAAGTTTGCATAGTTACCTAGTGTCGGAAATATGCGTTAATTACATTTATCTAGGAATATAAGTGTTAATGTTCTGATGTAACTAGTCAGACAGATATAGCGGCTCACAATGTGGACGGGGCAAACACTAAACCCATAAAACACAATATTTGTCGGATGAGTCCAAAGAAAAGAAAGCATCTTAGCGAAGAAATAAATCATATTTTGAGAAATGGGATTATTAAACCCAGCCAGAATGAATGGGCTTCACCATACGTATTGGTAGAACAAACAGACAGGTCGATGAGATGAAAAATAAAAGTAAACGACTTTTATTGTGGAATTTAGTATTATTAGAATTCAATTCAAGGATTTAGCATATTCAAAGCATAGAAAATAAATGTGTAGAGGCACTATAATATATCTGTCTCTACACTGGCAGGTAGAAAAATGGCATTTTCTTTTCTCCTTCGGGTGTGGGGATGTTACGTTACTAAGTATTCAACCTTATTCACTACAACATTAAAAGGAAAAAATGTTTATAAACTATCACTACTTCTTTTTCTCTGTGTGACATTTACTCTCTCGCTCTCTTTCTGTTTCTGACTTTCTTTCATCTCTCTCTTTCCCTTTCTCTATTAACCATACGATTTCAACAGTTAACTAAATGCATGTACATTTAAAATTACGAATAAGGATCAGCTGATGCACATCACACGTGTAGAATCACATGAGCAAATAGGAAGAATCATTCTTCTTCTTCTTCTTCATGTGCCTTGTCGCTTCACTACGTAGTCGATCATGGTCGCCAACTTGCCTCTCTCTCTTGTTTTTCTCAATAATTTTTCTCTCGCTATCTCTTCTAAACTCCACTTAGCCACCCATTTGCTCAGACCTAACAATTTGGTCTCGAGCTACTTTCCTCTGTCTCTTCTTCCCTCTATCCGACCTGTGAGTATTAAATTCTCCAGTCTCTCCTTCCTCATAAGTTGTCCTAGGAATCTCATCTGCATGGAAGAAATACGCTTAATTAGTTGTATTGCGGACCTCGAGGAATGAAAACCCCTTCTCATGTTGACGTCAAATTGGGAGATTGCTGAACAAATAGACCGAATCAAATATCCCATTCACATATGACTTTAGATAGATTGCGGACTTCGACGAAAGGAAAACTTCTTTTCTATTTACCGACAGATTTGGAGGCTGCAAAATGAAGAAGCTCAATATTTTATTGAAATCATCTACATTAATCTCATGCTGCGTATGAACATTTATTCAATTGACTAAATAGTCGTAAACAAAAAGACCCTAGGGAATCACAAATTGTGTTAATCAAAGAATTTATATTTCCAGTAAGGAAAATTTGAGAACACTTCGTATCGCCAATGATGAAGTTTTAGATAATAAATATTGTCACTGCGATAAATAGATGCATATAGAGATAGATATGTAAACATAGATAGATAGATAGATAGATAGATAGATAGATAGATAGATAGATAGATAGATAGATAGATAGATTGAACAATTTCTCTTTCATTCCTTACGGATTCCTAGTCTGAATTTGCCAGTTATATCACCATCTCTCTCTTGCCTATTTTGGCGTTTATGTCACTCATGATAATTATAATTTCTTGTATTTTACACTGAGCCTTGTCTAACATGGCGACGTAAGATTCATGTTCGTCTAGTATCGACTGGAAAGACGTGGTTTCGTCAGTGACACTGGAACAACTAAAGAAATACTTACATAATGTACGTTATCAAAAAGAGCTATACAAATACAGAAAAGCGTAGACACATGTTTTATAGTATACGCAAAGGTGTCCGTATTTGTACGTCACAAAGATCAGTTAGAGCTGCACAGCAACCTTGACATTTTCGGGAAAGGCATTATAATAATCAAGAATCTATACTTCATATAGACAATGAGTAGAATAGATATACAAAAATAGAAAAGAAACGGATGGGTTATTTCACTGGATTATTTCAACGCGTACATCGAGGGAATTCCGGGAGAACTAGAAGACCTACCAGGATTCATCATTGGTGCCCAAAATCTTAACATTATTAGATAGGCTGATGATACAGTGTTGATAGAAGACACTGAAAGGAAACTATAGCTGCCTTACAGATGCAGGAAATCGAGAAGAAAGGCCTAAGCATAAACTACAAGAAAACAGAATGGTTTGTTAAAAGCAAAATGATAAGACCAAAATACTAATTACATGTCAGGGTCCAGATATCAAAATATTAGTAAAATGTTCAAACAGAGAACGGAAAGTGCGACACTGAGATCCAAACACGTATTGGGGTGAACAGAGATGCATTTCAAAAGCTGAGCCGACTATTAAGAAACGGAAAAATCGTTGTAAACAAAGAAAATTGTACTGAACTCTTACAAGATATCTATGCTTTTGTATGGCAGCTAATGCTAGAAAATATTTTCAAAGATAAAGAAACTTGAAGCATCAGAAATGGGTTTATACAGGAAAATGCTGAAGATATCATGAGTCGAACACGGTTTTGGAGAGAATGGAAATAAAAAAGGAAATTTACATTTAACATTAGGAAGTTGCAGTTGAAATTTCAGGGTTATGTAAAGAGGAAGGGGATTGAAAAAACTGATAATGACAGGACGAGAGAGAGAGAGAGAGAGACAGACAGACAGACAGACAGACAGAAACAGGGAGAGAGAGAGAGGAAAGAATAGCGTAACACTTGATGGGTTTGAACAAATGGTAGACCAAGGGCTATGAAAAACTACAGAAAAGACAAAACGTTAAGACCAAAAATAAGTTGTGGGTGGTGGGTCATGATTACCTAGGTACACGACAGTTACAAAAAAAATGAATCCAAACTCATATACCGGTGCTAATATACGGAATCTAATCCTCACAAGATACTCCGATATGGTGGCCTTGTCTTAGGCTTAACAAAGCTTAGTTAACAACTACGCTGCTTTCTTTAATAATCTCCATAAAGAAGATTAAAATATTTCCTTCTCTCTTTTTCCTTTTCAAGTATTTATCAGCTACACATCATGAATATTCCACTATTAATAATGAAAACATTTTCTATTTTTTCCTAATCCCAGGAAAGTTAATCTTCTTTATTTTCAAACCTTGAATTTTTTGTTCAAATTCTTTTCACTAAAATATTATTTTTTGATAAATTGTAGGCAGACCCCCACCACACAATTACGGTTATTCTTGAAGTTTTTCTTTTAACAGATTACATGTTCAGAGTTTCTCTGGGTGCTGAATGCTCAATTGGGATGTTTCTCACTCCGTTCCCTAAGCCAATCAAATATTTCTCTTTCAGTGAAGATCAAAGAATATTAGCTGCCTTAATAGAAGCTCGTAGATGTAACGCTGTGAAAAGCCTCAAAATGAAAAATATATATACGTTGTTTAAAGTTTTAAAATCATTCGGTTTTCTATACTGTTCCCATTATTATTATCGTTATTATTATTTCCATTTATTTGTGTTGTGTACACATTTCATTCCGGGTCTCAACCAGAGATATTAGTTCAACAATGGTTTTATGACACTTTCCAATAATCGTTTTTTTTGTAAAATGACAAAAACATACAAAAGAAAAAACGTAAGACCACACACGATTTTCTTAGATAAAGCTTTTCGTAATGTGTTAGCCGTACTTGTGAGTATTTCCTTTTAGTATTTACTTAATGCATGGGTGAGCAGGAATCTTTTCAGTGTGTCTATCAAACCTTCTCTTGTAGTGAACAAAACAAATTCTAGATTTAAAAATTACAATCGGACTTATTGTTAGAAATAAACAAATTTTCTCGAATTTGCAAACTTTGCTTAACACATACAAAACTCGCGAAATTTTACACCTCGATACGAAATGTTTGTCGTCCAGTGGAAATGCCAGGATCACATCCAGGAGTGAATTCCCAAACAAAATAAATGACGAGCAAACTCGACCGTTGTCAGGTAGATAAGATGATGAGCAATTAAAGCGCACCCTTGACGAACGTCAAGCAATCGTTATTATTAACCTCTATCTTTCTCTCTCACCTCTCACCACTTTTTTCTTCATCGTTCACCACTTACCTCCTGCCTTTTCACCATTCACCGTGAGCAACAACTTAAAAGACACTCCTACTCAAAGATAACGCTTACACATACATACACACATACGTTTCTGCCTACGTACACATAAACTCAAACATGAAATGACTACTAAGAATTTTCTTGATACACTTAAGCTCTTAATACTATTGCTATTGGAATGTTTAACTTCTAGTAATTCATGTTATTCTTTTAAATCAATAGATTTATATTAAAAAATACAAAATTCATACTTTTATTCTTCCACAAATCCTCACATTCCAATCTACAACCTGTTGATAACCCTCTGATGATTACGAATAAATCTGTAAGTTGTAGAAAGTTCGGTTATGTATGACACAATGCCGAATCAATGAACATTAACCATCTATCTATCGCTTCACTTTAACCAACACGAGGGCTTCAATTTCAACTGAAATGATTGATGTCCTTATGTGCTACATTTATTTATTTTTCACTTCAAGAACTTTGTAATTTGATAGTTGTTTGAAGATCTTTAAAAATAACTTAGAATCTGCAGACCCTGCCATGTAAATAAGAAAGCACGTTCTTTTCTTATAGTCTTTGATCGCGATGTATGGGCGAATAGCATACCTCGTTCCGTATGTGTGTGTTTTAAAATCTGATAAAATTGTTATGCGTCCTAATTCTGTAATTGAGTCTCGATGGTGTTCATACTCATTTCTTGCTGTTTTCTTCCTGTAATTGTTGCCTATTTTTCCAATGCAGATATTGAACAACTCTATCAGGCCGCGATTTAAATTCAGATAGTTAATAGTTTATCGATATTTATCACAAAACTTTCGGGTCAACACAATTTTTTTTCTCATTATCAACAGTGGCAGCAGACATATTATTATTATTATTATTATTATTATTATTATTAATGCGTTGGTATCTTCCTACAATTAGTATTCTACATACTGAGTGAGAGCAAGTATCTTGAAATTTCTAGCACACGCCACAGTATCCTCTGAGATAAGAGTAACTCAGTAATCTCTAAAGCTCTAATATTTTAATGAAATTCTGAATATCCTTTCGTTATAATGGTGTTTTTCCATGTTTCCGTATTAATATTTCGCATTTCTCTTAGATCCTGAATAAGGTTTTAGCATTTAAAATAAATATTTTTCACTCAAAATCACTATCTGGTCAGTTAGTGCAGAGTCCTATGTACGATCTTGTTTTTCCTTATTCCTGTTTATCAGCACCGATTTGTTACTTGGATGTCTTTGACAGTATGAATGTCAAAACCCAAAATTCTTCTCAGGATTATTCTACATTCGTATAAATAATGAGCTCTGGTCTTCCTCAGAGATGATCAAGTTCGGAAAAAAAGAGTCTTAAGTAATATGAAAACAAAAAAGTGACATTTAATGCACAATAAAAACAGTGTACTTTTATATGACAAATTGATATATTTCAATGACAATTTATACACATAAAAGCACATATCGAAGGTCCAAATATTAATCAAGATAGTGACCATGGCAATGATTTAGGGGTATAAGTCAGATAACCAGTCGTACGATGATGAAGTAGTAGTTGGAAGCACATTTATAATTCAAATCCTCCTTAAGAAAAGGCCCGATTGCTCGTCTGCTGGAGCCCATTTCTCTGATATTTTTCTTGTTCATTAGCTTCGGTTTTCTTTGACAACCTCGTTAATATCGGCCACGAACTCCGCCATGCTTATGGCGCTTGTACGCATTTTGTGTGTCTTGAATCCTGGCCTTAAAAGCTCCATTATGCCTTTGTAAAATCGTGGACCATTTTTATAGAGTATTAAAACCATTCAATGATTTCCATGTCTTTGTTGCCGTAGCGAAGGCTCTTCCCAATTGCAGTTTGATGATTGTTTTCTGAAGTCATGTTGATTTCAAAGCACTTCGTGCGTCAATGGCCAGACAACTACTGAAGTTTAGTATTTTCTAATCGTTGTTTCAAAAGCTCGATAAGCTGTGATGTCACGACACGTAAATATTCTGTATTTATCTCCACTACATTTTAGAATCAGATGGACTGAGTTAAAATTTGTAACTACGAAGGATAAGAGGTAGTGCAGAGTCATGTTCGTCCACGTCCTTAAAAGACATGATAAAAAGAAGTATATATGCCATATTCGTCTTGAATATTTACCAGAGTTTTAATTTCAACGCTTTAGAAAGTTGTACATCGTAGAACGTTATATGGCTATATCTGTTGTTATATCTCTCGCTATCTCTCGCTCTCTCGCCCACTCTCTCTGCGAAAAAAGACCAGTGGTTTGTCATTTCACTGAGACTATTTAGGCGTTTTGATATTCCTTAGCATTTATCTTTACATATATATTTTATTGGCAGTTTAATCTCTCTCTGTCTCTCTTTGTAATTACAGTAGTGGCCATAATATAAGGAAAGAAATAAACAAAAACATAAATATAAGTTTTACTTAAAAATTAATGCATGATTAGCAATGAAATTTTTACCGAATAAAGATTAGAGTCGAATGCATAAATATTATACAAAGTTACCAAAATTTACGTAATAGACTTTATTTAAAAGAAGATTAAAGGGAACAAACGAAAATAAGCTACGGGACAAAAGTTAAGGAACGAGGTTAATAATTTTGGCTAAACTTTTAATTTACATTGTTAAAAAAGTCGATGTAGATTTTCAACAATATGTAAAAGTTCATTTATCATTAAGACTTTATCTTTAAGCAATATGGCAAATTATACATGCAAAACGTTCTCTTTTGAAAAAAAACTCATTATCAGTAACTATCAAGAAAAAAAGTAAATTTCAGAAATATCTGATATTGTTCATGAGTCTAAAAGTGTCGTTCATTGTATAATTAACAGGTATAAATGCGATAAAACGTTAGATGCAAAACCAAAAACCGGCAGACGTCCAAAAACATCGCAAAGAGAAGATCGAAAGATTGTTACAATCTCTACAAAATACCGTTTTAAAACTGCTACATCAATTACCCGTAAATTTAATGAAGAGACAGATAATAAGATCTTAAAGAAAATGATTGCTCGCAGGTTAAAATATGCAGGATTGCCTGTCCGTATTTCAGTTTCGAAGCCTCTAATTTCAAAGCGAAACCAAAGGGCAGAGTATGTGACAGAACATGTTGTTTGGACTGACTCACAATGGGACACAGTTCATTTTCGGGACAAGTCCAAGTTTACAATACTTGGTTCTGAGGGAAAACCTTATGTACGCTGTAGAACAGGTAAAAGACTGTCTTCTCAATGTGTCAAGAAAACCGTTAAGTTTGATGGCGGCAGCGTGATGGTGTGAGAAATGATTTCATCTGCAGGTGTTGGCCCAACCATCCGCGTACATGGCAATATAAATGCTGATATTTACAAAAGTCTTTTTCAGCAGCATGTAGCAACAAGATTACAACATAATCTTTATGAATCTCATATTTTCATGCAGGACAACGCACCGTGCCACAAGTCTCAGAAGGTTATGTCTTTATTTAAAGAAGAAGGAATCGGCTTAATGAAGTGACCAGCCAAGTTCCTCGACCTGAATCCAATAGAAAATGTCTGGAAGATAATTGGAGAAAGGGCACAGAAAAGAAACACGAAAAACCAGGATAACCTATAGGAGTTATTGAAAGAAGAATAGGAGGGATTACTACAGATCTTTGCAAGAAACTAATTAGATCATGTGGCAGACGATGCAGAGAAGTCATTGAAAATAAGAGGATGTTTACCAAATGTTAGATTTTGTTGATATTCTGTTCGGAATCAAACATTAACAAGATATATATATATATATATATATATATATATATATATATATATATATATATATACATTAGTCATTCACATACAAGAATGTTTCGCACTATCACAGCTCATCAAGGTGGCAAGACGCATCCACTTGCTTCTGGTTGGGATTGAAACTCGACCGATTATATATTTTTCTCTAGCTGTCTCTCTCTCTCTCTCTCTTTCATTATCTTCACCGTTAACTATCACTTTTTATTTCTATTCGCGTATTTCTCTTAATCATTTTACACTTCTTTAGGGTCTTCTTTTTTTTAATGTCTTTGCACATCTTTATCCAAAGCTATTTTATCTGTTTGCCTCTTTATTTCTCAGATACAGTTGTTAGTTTGCCAACAATTGTACCAAACAGAATAATTATTTCTTTACACAATATATATTCAGACACGTGTCTTCATTTTGTTGTTATCACAGCAGTTTGGACGTTGTAAACCTTTACCCAGGTTTGAATATAGCATTTACTTTTTGCTTTCAGTACATTTTCTTATTTCTCGCCATTTCAACTGAGTTCGTGTACACACTACCTGGCCCACGGATAGAAACCCACAATTACAACTTTACTTTATTTTAGAGGATTAAAGCGTTAGATTGTTAATCTGGTGATATGTTGAGGGTTAGTTTAATCCCTGAGTAGGGCAGTGTATATTTGTACTCAGTGGAAATGACCTGGAATAACTAAAATGTTCTAAAAATATGAACTGAGCATCGGAATGATAACAGTCTACCTCTGTGAATTGAATAAAGTGTTTATTCCAGAATTCAGTGTAGGTTACCTAGATCGGCTTACCCCGGAAAAAGATCAGAAGGCACAACGTCCGAAACGCTGTGTTAATAACAGCAAAGATGAGGAGAACAGATCAAATATAGTGTAAATAAATATAACAAATGGGGGCTGTCCATCCACTGAATCGTTCTAACTTACGATTCAGTGGGTGAGAACGTCTCTTCAGATCCAACATCGGACAGATTTCATACAGAAGGAAGTGTCGATGAGCATCCAATAATCGGCAACGCATTCTGGCAACATCCGCAGTTTTAAAAATCATGATCTCTCAGACGATACTTAGATCAAACATATTTTCTTTAACAGATAATATTTATCTAATATTTTTGTCTCATTTTTGTTGTACGGTGCAATATATATCTTTCCCAGACATCACTCAACTCTGTAGAAATAAAACTGGGAGACTGTCTACTCATTCAACCACGTCACTGGTTGAATATATTCTTGTCCGACATTGAGATTCTAGGCAGATTTATACCATCACTACCAATTCAGTTCTCAACCAAATTTTAAACAGTTTACAGTTAGACAGGACACTTCTTTAACTATATTTTGAAATGAAACATTTTTAAGTTTAATTCAGTAGAAAAAAGTTACATCGGAATGTGTGAAGTCTTAAAAGGGAGACTAACTACATAAGTACATAAGTGAGTGAGTGACTAACGCTTCTAATAATAAATTTTATACTTTATAACTGTTTTCCATTTAATAATTTTGCATGCGGATTTTGAACATATAAATTCTGATTATATCTTTTATCATTTTTGTCAATTAAATTTTGCTTATCACTTATCATTTTATCATCAGAATTGATTATCAGAATCAATTATAAAAATCAATTTTGTTATTGATTTTTAATTAGTTGCATATAATTTTTTCTTTTTAACAATTTTCATATTTTGTAATATATATCTTATACTTTTGAATGCGGCTTTCAGCATTAAATTTACCATGTTATATTTTATCATTTTTGTTATAATTTATCAATTTTTATTAATAATTTTGAATAATAATTGAAATAGTAATTCAATTAAATTGCAGCGTCCGCAATCTAGATCAAAATATAAAATTTTACAAAATTATATAAAATAGGCACAGTGTCTATGTTTTGTACATGATCCAGTTCGCCAAATTCAACTTCTTTTAATTCGACAGTTCATATAATTCAACACTTTCTTCTCCCATAAACAAATCACAACTAGAATGTTGACCTTAATTCGACACCCAGTTAAACTCAGTCACACACAAAAATGCCCATGTTACAGAATTAGAAATATTTGAAAAGTTATTAAACCTGCAAGTAAAGAACAAGATATTCTAGTGAAGTAAAGAGTAAGACATTTCTTACTTAAAATAGTGCAGTTAAAAATGAAATTTGAAAATATTATAACTAAAATTTTTTACATAACTAATTGTTTTAACACATTATTTTTGTACACATTATCTTTACATTAATTATGCAATTATAATATTTTAATGAAGAAAATATAATAAATAGTCAAAAGGAATAGGATTCAAGCTATTCAACCAAATTAAAAACAATGTACAGAGCTCGGCAGAGACCAAAAATGCTATAATTTGATCTATAATATGTCAAAAAATAAATTAGTATTTGAAAAATGATTTTCAAAATTACACTATTAGAGATCCACAAATCTTTGAAATTATAGAAATATCATTAACATGCAACGGGTATGTAAAGAAGGTCAGGCCATTTTATTTTTTTTCTACAGATTGTTTTATTTTAATATAGTAGAATTTGCCTAATTCAACACCTCAAAGATATTTTAACAATTTAAAAAAGGTATCTGCTCTAATTTTAATAGATTTCAGTAAATTTATCAAATTAGCCAGTTTTTCTATGTAATTTTAATTTTTAATTTTTTTCACATTTTATCATTTTATTCTGCATAACTATTGACTCAATTCATAAATATGTCTAATTAGAAAATTTTGCACTTTATTAAAATGATGAATTTAAAAAAATATATTCAAATTTTATTTTTAGCTGCAATATTTTAAGAAACATTTCTTATTTTTTACTTCACTAGAATATCATGTCCTTTACTTTTTCCGGTTTAATAATTTGTCCTGTCAATTTCCAGGTTTAATATAATCTTAAGAATAGTACTTTTCATGCGCTCACTTTTCCATTTAATAAGGAATTTTTGACTGTCGTTCCACATTTCTGTTCAAAAATACAATATCAAAACAGCAAGAAAACATGGTGTTACTAAAAATAGGCTTATTGGAATGTTCATAGAAAATGCAATGCAAATACAGGCCTTAGATTTTGGGCTACGTACAACTGAATGCTGTATATATTTTCTTTTCATCACGAGTCAAAGAATATTTCTACTTCTTCTTCACCTACTGATGGAAATAGATAATCTTTTCGTGTTCAGAATAAAATTCATTTCCGGCTGTTCTCTCATTCAGTTGAAATTCCCCAAAGGCTGCCATAGTTTGAAGAAGATATTGCACTTCCGGGCAATGTTTTTAATAATCAACCTAAATGGCACTGGAATAAAAAAATAAAATTATTAAACACTCCTTTTCGTCTGCCTCAGTATTCGTTCTCTGATGGCCCAGACACAAAATAATGTAACAAACCATTTAAGAGACCAATCAATTCACTGCTGACATTTTAAGACAATAAAATTGTTTCCAAAAGGATGGACACATTTGACGGGAAATAAATTGGAACTTAAGAAGTGGACCTATTGTTTAAATTTTTGAACTTTACAGACTTCAGGCGTCCCTGATTCAATAAAAAAGAAAAATGCTTTTTGTGTTTGCAATTATTTTCTTTTTGCTGCGTTTTAGAACAATGGGCAATTAATATTTAAAATTATGTTTATTCCTCGGTATTAGGATAACTAAGTCCGGCAGTAAGGCCTCAAATCTGGAGATTGAAGGTTTTGTTTAATTACTGTTTACCCTGATTCGGGGTAATAACACATATTAGGGTTACATCTATGAGACAATCATGAACATCCAAACAAACAAAAAATCACTATGGTAGTATATAATGCATTTTTATAGTAAAAATACAAGTAATACATGTTTATATCAAGAATTACCAACAATGCATATTTAGAATTAAATTATCGACAATATACTTTTAGAGCTAAATGACTTGCAATACATTTTATATAAAAATTTTGTCACCAATACATTTTCTACAAACTATCTAACAGTACATTTTATTTCTAGGTGAACGCATACAATTGCCTTCAATATATATTTAGTTGAAGCCACAAAATTGCAATCAAAATATTAAGACTTTAGTATTTAATAAACATTAGATGTTGATATGTCGCTGGATAAAATCAAGCAACCAAATCATCAATATTCAAGCACTCTTTCATGAAATTAATCCATAAAACTGCTTACAAATTCTGAAAGAAATCAAAATGTATTCTGAAATATAAATCTACAACGCAATGTATATCATTGCCTCTAGTAATTATATTTACACAAACATGTGTATGCATAATGGATGGTCAACAACTACCAGGTATTCAACTGTGAAAGCAGCATAATATAATCTATAATTTTATTTCTTCAAAACTCGAAAGAAAAATTAAAGTTTTTCATTAAATGACCCATAAATTGTTGACAAGCGATTAAACAAATCAATCATATTACTTTAAAAAACTGTTAAGTAGGCCCAGAAAATAAAACATTTCTACTAAATCAGAGAATTATCAGGCTCACTACTGAAAGAGTAAATTTTTTAATCTTAATTATTTTAAGATAGAAGAGTAAAAATGTACTTTTGTATTTTACACACTCTTTTTCTTTGTAGCGAGACACACGTTTGATATTAGTGTCACGTATGGGTGGGTGTTTATACTGGTTAAAACTTGGATTTTCAAACGCTGAAATTAAAGTTGAGAAAAACAAATTAAAATATTATATTGTAGACAACATAAGCTTGCCATACTTTATTTGATCTTGTGTCATAGTAAATACATGGTGGTTGATGTTTTGTTTAAATCACCATATTTTTATAAAACAAACTATTTTCTGACTCCAAACAAATTCAAATTTTATTGCTATTTTCTGTTTTTATGTCAAATTGACAAGTGCAGCCTACAATGATTCAACGTCTGACACTGCGAGGAGGTGTTGAGCTAGAACGCCGTTATGAAGTGTCGCAGTTCGTCGCACAAGTTCAAATATAGCGTTACAGTGTTCCTGAACTAAGGGCTTCAATGGATATTCACACCTGAAGAAAATTACCATTCTACGCAGTTGTGTTTGGGATCTGTGGTAGATACCCACAGAAGTAGACACACGGATTGAAACACAACATGTAAAAGATTAGATTTTAACAGTGTACGGTACTTTTGTTGTTATGCGGTTCCCCATAAAACAAGTTTCATGAAAATCGTCCATTAATTATTAAAGTTATTTATACATTCCACCCACACTGTAATTAATATTAACTTAAACAACCGTGTTTACAAACGCAAGAAAACAAACAAAACTGAATTCCTCCTCTGAAGTGTATATTAAATAACATTTATCTGTGATGACGATCAACTCATCCCTTGTGAATAAATATCAAAGTCTCCAATCTCATCAGTAAAAGTAAACTATATCTTTTTCGTTAAATGTTTCATTTTTTAAGAACTCATCAAAGTTGTTTAACTATTACGAAAAACGATCAACGGGCTTATGTCATTGAGTAAATATCTAAATTTAAAAATGTTCTCTTCTATATTTTTCTATGAGCTTGCGCATATTTATATATGTAGAAATATTTAGTATTATATTCTTCCGCATAAATTATTATAACAAGTTCCAATGATGATGAAAGCTCTGGTAAATTTATTTGCTTACAATATCATTTACTTATAAATTATTGTTTATTAAGCTGCTTTTATGTTAGATCGTTAATGATTCAATGCAGGTACCTCTAGAAAAACAATACCTAAAATTTAAAATAAAATTTGAAAAATGAAATATCTTACTTGACGCTTTAATTTTAACTGTAATTTCAAATTAATAGGTTAAATTTAATATTTTCAAAACTAATTTATATTGACTGGAAGATTTTTTGTTGTTTTGTTGTTTCTAAAATATCTTAACAGCACCTTTTTTAGTCGTCTCTCATTGCAATGTAATTTGCTTTAATAAAAAATCTTTCAAAAAAAATATTTTTCTGAATCTTTATTTGACAAATACTAGCTGATTTAATATATAATTAATCTGATTTGGAAGATTTTTTTTACTTTAGGTTTAAAATAATACGGAAATACATGTTAAACCAAAAATTAGCAGTGTTTTAATAGAGAGTAGCCATGTATACGTGTTTGGATAGTGATAATAGGTTTATAATTGGGAATTTATCTATAAAGCATAAATTTATGAAAATGACATGTGCATCATTTTTGTATAATATGAAGTACACAGTATTCATAAAGAAATTGGAAAATATTCTCCATAATATAATCTTAGTTATGTTGAATACATATATTGTAGCTATCACTCTTATATTTTTGATAATGTCGTGTATGCTCTCCCATACATTCAAGATTATCATCTCAATACACTTAAAAAATCAAAATACTTTCAAAAATTTTATATTTGAAAATAGGTATTTACTTTGTTCAATGTTTGATTATTACATATAGTTTTTATTTAATAACAATATCACCTAACACAAAAAATTAATGCACAAATTTAATTGACTTAAAAATTTATAAATTATTAAAATTAAAAATTTAAACAAATCTTGTAAGAATTCATTATTGATCCAAAAGAATTATTATATCATATTTATGAAAGTAACTGAAAGCTTTTGCAATTAAATAGTGTCATAGATGTATTATTTTTTATTTAATGATTCGGAGCAGATTTTCTGAAAATGAGTAAATATTGATGGTTTGCATACTCTACGGAATTCAGCTTTTAACTAATAAAAACTGTGACCAAAAATTAATTTCTTGAAATTTCATAAAATTAAATAAGTGGTGGGACAACAGAAGTAAAAAAAAATTCTTGACTTTTTATAAAAGAATTCAAAATTAATTTAATTCATTTGCGAATAAATCCTGAGATTTTCTGAAAATTATTTACTGAAAAAAAAGCCATAAAATTTCCTTAGCATTCTTTGGCCTACTGCTGATACAACAAATCAAATCAAGATTTTAACCAAAGTTTCGAACATGCTAGAAAATATTAAAAAATAATAATTAAAATAAGAAAAATGCTTCTGACCATCCACTGAATAACAACATGAAAAATTGACGACAAAATCTTGCTTTTATTAAGTTTGGAGATTTTATTTTCATCATCATATGCTTTTTATAGCAAAAAGGTGGAGGTACCAACTTTATTGTATTTGATATTCTCTCATCTGTTGAAATCGGTGTTATTGTGTTCAACTTCCTTTGCCTAGTGGTTTGATAAAATACACACACTGTTTTGTTTTCCCTCTCACGAGTCTTCTAATTTTTATAAAATTATATATGAAGTCATTAAATTGTGCGCTGATCTTGGGTGAATCCAAGGTTATTTAAACACACTCAAAGATCACGCATCCCAGCTTAATCTATGGATAATTCTTCCAATCCAGGATTAGTAAAAAAGAAATGTTTAAAATTCATGGATAAGCGGCAGCAGAGGATGCCTAGACCAATTTCTCTAAGGAATTTTTTTATAAATAACTTATGACATAACAGAATAATGAAGTAAAAGAATCCGTCTTGTAAACCAAACAGACGCAGGCGAAAACAAACAAGTGCTTACGTGTGTATCTTAAATGCAAATTGTACACATAATACATCTTTTTAGATTTATTAGAGGAGGTGTTGTAACTATGTACAGAGTTCCGACTCTTGTCTTCATCTTTATTGTCATATTCATGTCGCTTCGCCCACTGTACACACCAGCATTTTTCAAAATAACCATAATATATTTTTGAGTGTACTACATATCAGTGAATTCCCAGTGCTATATAAGGATTTTATTTCTCATTCAGGTTTAACTGTTTTGTTTCTTCTTTTTCATGAGGGGGCCTATCTCCATTTAATCTAAAGTCGAAACATTTTACACTGTAAGAATTATTCTTTTTGCAAGTGAATTTTGCAGTGAGATTTTTGCAATAACAATGAATAATGCAGATATCTACTATATCACCTATTAAGGTGGAGTGGTTAAATTCACACCATTTCTAAGAGTATTTGTGCATAAGTTAATATAATGATATACACTAGAATTTGAACTTGGTTCCCCAATTTTTTAATCTTAGCTTTTATCAATAATCTTTCGGGAGCCTCTGCCTAAAACCACTATTCTGAAGAACAATCTCCCAAGAGTATACTTCCCTAATCACTAGAATATTAATCTCTTCATTTCTAGGTTTGAGAGTTTTCTATTCTACAAATCCTCACAATCTGCAGTTCATAAAATACATTCATAAATACTCTTCTTTTAATGACTCTTGTGTCGTGTATATAAATATAGTCGTGTTGGTGTGAAAAAACAGAGTCGTTTTAATTCAGATTTACCGACGTCTACTTATATGTTAGATTGTAATTGTTTTGTTATATAGTATGTAAACGTATTTTTGATACACACATTATATATATATATATATATATATATATATAGATATAGATATATATATATATGAATAAGGACCAAAGAAAATATTAACAACGTTCAAAACATTAATTTAAAACAATGCTCAATATACAATTAGAGCAATGTATATTTATTATACATTGTACTTTAGAACATGTTCAAATGACAATCTACTACAAAGTATACATTTTGTTTCGACATTGAAAAGACAATGTTTCATCAGGAAGTAAACACTATTTTTTGAAAAGCAATGGAAAATTCACGTCCTTATATTGGTCAAATTTTTGTGTGCGAGGTAAAACTATACATTTTGTTTCGACATTGAAAAGACAATGTTTCATCAGGAAGTAAACACTATTTTTTGAAAAGCAATGGAAAATTCACGTCCTTATATTGGTCAAATTTTTGTGTGCGAGGTAAAAGTATACATTTTGTTTCGACATTGAAATGACAATGTTTCATCAGGAAGTAAACACTATTTTTTGAAAAGCAATGGAAAATTCACGTCCTTATATTGGTCAAATTTTTGTGTGCGAGGTAAAAGTATACATTTTGTTTCGACATTGAAAAGACAATGTTTCATCAGGAAGTAAACACTATTTTTTAAAAGTAATAGAAAATTCACTTCCTTATATTGGTAAAATTTTTGTGTGCGAGGTAAATGGGTAGGGAAAATAAGAGACCAGAATTGGGATTTATAAAAGAGACGTAGAGGGGAAAAAACAAAAGGATAGAAACGAGAGAAGAAGAGAAGGAAACTCAAGAAACATGAAGAAAGACTAAAAAAAAAATCAGGTTTAAAGTAGGGAGTAAAATATAGTCATATAAAACCTTTGATGACCCGTCGTCTTAGCTTCTCGCACACAAAGATTTTCCTGGCTTAAAAGATAATACAGTAGGCGTATGACATGTTTCAGAGTTTAAGAAATCAAACACATTAAATTTAGAGTGAAGACATGTCTCGGGAAAAGACGGAATACTTTCCGAATAAAAGTGTTTATTATGACAACATTTCATTCGTCGAAAAGAAACTAAAGAATATATGAATAAATGAAACAGAAACGTATTTGATAAAGTTTTCGCCTTGTTAGACGAACTTGATTGAAATTTTGCAAAGCATTCTGAAGAGGAAACTTTACTTTGTTAGACAATCCCCCAGCATAGACGCACATTTCAATATTATTTTGAATGCTGTAAAACTTGTCTTATGTAAAGAAACTCACCTGTCCACCAACTCTAACTTCTAAAACTAACTTTAGAAAATTGAGGAATTTATTAATGTTAACCTTATAACTTTGACACCATTACCATGGCTCTGATTTATTTTTTTGGTTTAAAACATTTATCCTTAAAATTGTTATTCACAGTTCGTACTCATAATCATAATCAAAATCAAATCGTCTTTTGATTTACGAAAACATATTTGTTGAAATTTCGGTAAAATTAACTAAAAGCGCCATATCATAACAGTGAATAAGCCTCGAATAATCGTCTATATATGCTATGTATAATATTTAAACATTTCCGCGTATTCATTTAACTTTTTAGTAATTAAGAGTAAAGAGTAAAGAGGCTAATATTGTTAGATATAATATTTTCAGCGTCACCACATTTCAGGGGAAGACAATTAATGCAGCAAATCATTGACATGACAAAACCATCATTGTTTTCTTCTGAGGCGATATTACTTTGCAGCTGAAAATAAGTATTCCCTACTTCCAGGCCAAGGCGGATGCGACACAAGGTCAGTTAAAGAGAGGAATCCGAGCCGTTAAAGAGAAAATTCCGAGCTCCAATTAAAGAGAAGACTCCGAGCCCTTAACCTCGGCCAAAAATATCTCGTAGACCCAGCTTAAGGATAGGTCACACAGCTTAGAGAAAACATGGATCGTTATTAACACTCTCTTCTATTAACTGATATCATTTTAAAATCATCCCTAAATATACGGTACTGAAAAAAAGTATTAGGACGAGAACTATTTTATCTTTTTTGAAGTATCAAAATAAAATTTAAAATCACCCCTGTCGTAACACTTTGCACACTACCGGTAGTGTGCAAAAGTATTAGGACAGGGGTGATTTTACATAAAACAACTGAAATTCAAATACAGGGTGCAAAGCTAAGTAAATTGGTAATAAATATTGATTATTTAAAACTAGTTGTAAAAGAAATGTATTAAAAAGAAGTTATATTTAATTTCATCTATTTTCTCTTAAACAAGTTATTTTGAAACTACTCTATTGAACATCTATGGGATAATTTGTATAAAAAATTGATAAATCTAATGTTACTCTGCAAGACACACTTTGGGAACAAATACAAGCTGCTTGGCAGGCGATACAATTAGATACATTGAAGAAGCTTGTGATGTCAATGCCTGACAGAATGAAGGCTGTGATCAAAGCAAAAGGCTATTATACTAAATATTAAATTTATTTTGTAACAATTATTTTCTTGTTAAAGCATTTGTTGAGTAAATCAAATAAATCTACTTTAATTAAATTGTTTATTTTGTGTCAATATGCCTGATAAATGATAGAATAGTTTTTGTCCTAATACTTTTGCACAATATTATATGTCCAAATATGTTTGTTAATTTCAATAAAAATATTTTCTTTTTAATATATTACATGGACTAGCTACTATGTGGACAAAAATTGAACTCAGCTGAAAGGCAAACTATGTTACAATCTGACAGATGAAACCAGTTTCTTCAAGAACTAACAATACGTCTTAACTGACGTCATGACTGACTTGCATATGAATTGGGATACTTATGTTAATCAGTGGCTTTCTGCTCTTGGGTTTTTAGTCGTGTGTTTTGTTCAACTTGAAATTGAAATATATTTTTATTGTGTTACACAAGCCATTAGACAATGGAAGTTTTATTTTGTTTGCTTGCTTTGAGATTAATGAAGATCAATGCCAGACAATTTAGATCTCTTTTTGCGTAATAAAATTTATGAATCAAATTGCTAAACATAAAATTTTAATTATAGTCCTTGATGATTATTGAGGAATTCCCTTATTTCTTAATTTATAAATTATTTCAAAATAACGAAAAAATACAATTTGAATTCTGAAGGATTTTTTTAGAAAATTGCTGAATTTTATTACATTTTTAATATTTTTAAAGAAGAAATCAATATAAACATAATAAACATATGAAATTAAAAGACTGACAAAAATGGTCTACTTTATTTGTAATTTATTTATTTGTGAATATCAATTTCATTTCAATGGAGAGGTCAACAATAATCAAAACCAAATATTATTACAGGAAGATCATTTAATTGATATTTAATGTGTAAACTACCAAGCGATAAATTACTGAGTTTTGTTAAGATGATAAGTAGACGAGGGAAAATATTTCACTATTTTTTTACGATTAATTAATTGTAATGAAAACATCATTTATTAGTGACTTAAATAATAACTAAAAGTCAGTATTTATTCTCAGGGTTTTAAACACTGAAATGAATTCTCTATAAATTTACTCGTAATTAATCTCTACCAAAAAAATCATGTACAAGTATTTTTAATTCTCTTTATCAGAAGATTTGGTTTTAAATGAAAATGCTACCAATGCAGCAAAGTTTATGAAAATAATATTTACTTTTATTATTTAAATAAATAATACAACAGATAATTGCAAAAGTCTAAAGACGGAGAGGATAATCCAAAATATTTAAAAATGTTATCCAATTAATATTAAATATTAATTAGATAAATAAAGAAATCGAAGTGAATAATCCATAGAACTATAAAATAATGAGAAGAAAAATCAAACCGTTGGAAAATGCGCTGAATGAGATTAGGAAAATTTACACCGTCTAAATCTCTCAATGTATTTATGATATAATATATAGTTCTCTATATCACTATATGAATATATATATATATATATATATATCTTTATATATATATATATATATAATTTTTAGAGTTATTTCGCTACCCAGGTTTCTATCATGAGTGGTGTCTTCGGCGATTTTTAATAATTGATTTAACCTTTTACCGGTATTCTTTTTAAGAACGCTCTTGTAACGTTCTTTCATTTGAACGTTTATGTGATAGCGAATTTATGAGCACGCATTGTTTAAATTAAAACGGCTTAATACGTTTTCCTCCATGGTTGTATGAACCTAAGAGGTATTTCTTAGTGTGTATACATTTAGTCATAATTTCTGTTTTATTTTTCATTTAACAGTTTGTCTGTATTTAGGTGTATCATAATTTCTAATTTTTCTTCTTGGCACAGTCTACATATTTGGCAACCGTTGTAAGGTTTGGCTCTTTTTACAATGCTCCACTTTATGTCTGAGTCTTTTCCATATTTTGATTTCAAAGATGTCGTTAACCAATTTTGTATTGTTTTTTACTTTTTCTATTTTAAATGTTGATCTCTGGTTGAACTGTGTACTGGTCTAACCCTATTAGGACCAAAAACTAAGTATTAAACAGCATATATATATATATATATATATATATATAACGTAGAATACTTGGTATATATGTCAGGTAAATTCTGATAGAGACGAACTCAAAAGAACCCATTGTTAAATTTATTTATTTAATTTAACAGAGTAATATAATTTAGAAATAAATTTAGATATTCTACAATTTCATGGGTAAAACGTATTTCGGAAGCAAACCTTGGTGCTCGTCAGACCCAAATGTTACAACAGTTAATATTCAAAATGATCCAGAAAATAATTACACACAGTGCTAAGATGTCCATATCGAGAACAGACATTTGTAACGGTAATCTACAAAAACAATTAGTCGGTCATTCAAAAAAAAAAAAGATAAAAAACACAGATAAAAAGAAAAAGATAAATATAGAAAATTTATAAACAGAAAGAAGAGAAAGTAAAAGAAAAGAAAGGGAAGAAGAACGAACAGTATAAACAGAAAGGAAATTCAAGTTAACGTCTTAGATCGACACCAGCGTTAATTGCAATTCTTCTGCTTTCGTGTCACCCATAACAAGGCATTTTACTGCCACTGTTGTGCATTGGGTTACATAGGAGGAATGTTATGAGAAGGAGTGAGAGGTTGCAGGGGGTGCCAGGCAGGGAGTAAGAGGAAGAAGAGAATACTAATGAGATTGGGGTGGATAAAGAAAAAATCATTAGAGAGAGGATGTACGTTAGTGGGACAGGAGGTGACTATTGACTATACATTTAAATTCTTGGAGATTATAGCTTTCGGGAAAGCAAAGAGTAGAATTTGCGTTTACAATTTATTGGTTTAACAGTAAAACGTTGGGACCTAGTTGGTAATCTTGTGGCTCGAGGAAATTCATATATAGGAGGTACCAGTGAGCTAAGTTCATTGGAGCAAAAGCCGTGAAAGTATTTGTGGAGGCACATTGCGTCGGTGAGAAAGCGACTGTATCCTAACTGCCAAGTCGGGATCAATCACATTACAGATTCTCCGTTGGACTAGGCCGAGGACACCTAAGTGGAGAGTAAGAGCATCCGACCAGATAAGGCAGCAATATTCAATGCATGGGCGTATGGTAGATTTGTATATGTGAAGGATTGTTTCGGACGGGAAAAACTTCCTGGCCCTACACAGAAAGCCGACCTTCATAGGAGAAGATTTAGCTATTGATTCTATATAGATATTCAACTTGAGATCTGATGTGAGAGTTAATCCGCAGTGATTTACTTTCAGGGAGAGAAGCCTGATCCATCTTAATGGGCGGGAGGAACGATTGTCTGTGGTGGTTATATTTACAGTAAACACTAAATTGTAAATTATACTTTTTAATACAAATTAAATATGACCACTAGTAGTAAAATATTATAAATATACTTAAAATAATTAACACTTATATTAGAAAATGATAAATAAAATATGAAAATACAATCTTATAAATATCTGAAATAATATTAATAAATAATAATAGAAAAAATATATATTTGATGGTTGTCGAATTATTAAACGTGTATGACTATCACTAATACTATTTGTTTTGGTCGTTCTGAGAATGATAAAGACACTTAAAGCTTGCAAATGATCTAAAATGTTTCTTGCACACGTGAAAATCAAAATGGTTTCGTACAAGCTCTGGCCTGTTTTTAAAAGTCTGTTACATTTGCTTTTGGGTTCTTACAGGATAGGTGATACTGGAGTAGTTTCTGCAAGTCTATTCGAGTGTACTTCTGATCATAAATTTTGAAACGTTTACCAATATCCATTTTAATTAATAGCCCGACTGTGTAAACCCGCTTAAACCTGCTTAAGATACTTGTCAAACGTAATTGCCTTGTTTAAGATTACCTTGTAAAATTGCATGAAACGAAAAAATGTTATTCCTAGTTTAATACGACGGGGCAAAAGAAATTATTATTAGTGGTATTGTTGTTTATGCAGTTATTGTAAAACACAATATGAGTCGAGTTAGAAATATTAATAAAATACTTGTATGCTTGTAAAATCTGAAAAACAGAAAAACTAGCTGAAAATTGAAGAGAATAGATAGGAAAAACATATTCTTGCATTGTTTATTCAAAAGTCGATCAGAAGCTTTGGTTTGTTGGCCGGTAGAAGTGAAAAATAGAGATAGCGGAAACAAGATTGTCAAAAGTTTTGATGAGGTTAAAAAGGTTAAAGTTTTATCTATGAGAATACAAACGAATTATAAATCTCACTGGAATTGAGATTCCCAAGCTGGAAGCTAGATTTGCTGACGTAATCAGTTGAATCAAGAAGATGAAGAGAAATTACGTCAGAGGAAATATTGTTGCCTCATTGGTTGAACCAAACCCTCACCTCAAAATGTGGACGTGGAAGAAATCTCATTAGTCAAAGATTTGATACCCCGGGTCTCCCCGCACCTCCCAAGAGAATTTGAGACAAGCATAAAAATTGAGACAGGAGTTGAGTTAGTTAAGTCGACGTCCAGAGATGTAACGACTGAGGCAGGGGTGTTCCCAACCGGGAGCCATGACTAAGACGACTTGTCGCCTCCCATAAAGCTCCGGGTTGAAGATGTAAAGAATCGTAGAAAACCGACCGACTTAAAAGAGTTAAAGTCGAATAATGCGCCTCCGATAGAGTCCTGGCAGAATATGTATAGAAATAGGAAGAGATGAGAAAGAGTTGAACGAGCTGAAAAAAGATTTTTTTTTGTTGCCGAACGAAAAAGACAAGACGAATTTATTACCATCACCAACCTTCCACCCAAATTCGTTAGTTTCCGTGAAGCTTCGGTAAAGAGCCTTGAAAGGACTTTGTTTTAAAAAGTAATTTGGAAAATTGAAATCTCTGATATTTTTAACGAAACTTTCGCTCCGTCGTGAAAACTGATTTCGACGACTGTATATTCTGCTTCTGTTGCTATTTTTTTTCTTTTCATATATATAAAGAAACGGCCACCGGATTTTCATCATGTCTTTCCTGAGATCAAAATACACAGTGTGGGCAGAAAAGTCCACCGTTGTAATAGACGTCTTGAAGACCAGATATTGTGACGAGACCATGACGACTAGCGGCCCGAGAGTGTCGTCATAACTAGGGCCGTGTTCGACAGCATCAACCCTGACTCAGGTTCCGGTCATCGTCGTATTTGTCTTCCGGACCGGCGTCAGCCAGCAAACCAGCCGGGCGACGGTGTCACAACTGTATTAGTTCAAGAGTGATTAAAAACTCAAGATAAATTATTTAGTTAGGTTCGTTGCATAATCATTTCAATTTTTCATTCTATACATATACACATTTTGTTTTTAGTAATCATTAGCGAGTTAGGTTGTTTGTTTATTGCTACTGATTATAGATTTGTCCTTTGTTGGTGTGTTCGGCGTTTGAATTTTTAACTTCCTTTTTTCTTAATTATCTTCATCTATATCCACAAATATATATTAGGTATGTGACTTGTAGCTTTCTTCCCAGTCTTCTGTATGTCTATATTTTTAATGTCCTCATTACTTATTTTGTGTCCCACTATTTTAACAAACTATTTCTGATTTTATATATAATTATCTCATTATTTTACTTTATGTTTAAAACTTCATTATCGTAATCATATCCAACAGCTCCTTACAGAATAACATCTCTTGATATGTCGTGGTGGTTCAGCATCTCACAGCCCACAGACTCCGCTCGGACAAACAGTATGGCTTCAGCTTCACCAATTCTACTGCTGATATGCTAACCAACATCACCGAGTATATATACCAGGCTCCCGACAAGAATGGCGAAGGCCGAACCGTTGCCTTGGATATATCCAAAGCGATCAACAGAGTCTGGCATGCTGGCCTTCTATGCAAACTGCGGAGCTATGTTATAACTGGAGATTTGTTTGACCTAATGCAGTCTTTCCTCTCTTACCGCACATTGAAGGTGGTATTACACGGACATGACTCCCAGAACTACCATACGAACGCGGGTGTCCGTCAAGGCTCTATCCTAGGTCCTACGCTCTTTCTGATCTACATTAATGATCTCCCCGATGCCATAAGAGCCCAAGTTTGCATGTACGCCGATAACACGACAGTTCACCCTCGCCTCAATCAAAACATCTGGTGTGGTAGACAAAGTGAACCTCGCTGCTGAGCTTGAAAAGGACCTCCAATCCGTAGTAGAATGGGGTAAGAAATGGCTCGTAAATTTTAATGCTTCCAAAATGAAGCTGTTATCAATTAACCATCAAAGACAATCGCAACTACCTCCCATTAGCATGGAACAGGCTTGTCTCCCAGAGAGTTAAACACTACGCCTCCTTGGCCTCACTCTCTCAGCTGACCCCAAGTGGAATGACCATATCGAATTCATTGCTAAATTCGCTGCGATGAATTTCGGTTCCCTGTGCAGGGCCCGGAAGTTTTTTTTTCCGTTTTTATCTCTCCTGCACATATATAACTCTACCATCCACCCGTGTATTGAATAGTGCTGCCACATCTGGTTGGGTGCCCCTGCTATTCTCCTCAAGGTTCTTGACAAAATACAACGGAGAATCTGTAATGTGATCGATACCAAGTTGGCTGACCGGCTGCAGTCACTCTCTCACCAGCGTAATGTGGCTTCCCTGTGCCTCTTCTATAAATACTTTCACGGCTTCTGCTCCGATGAACTTAGTTCACTGGTACCCACTAGGTACGAATTTGCACGAGATACTAGATTAGCAACTAGGTCCCACTCTTTTACAGTGAAACCGATAAAATGTAACCAAAATTTCTACTCCAACAGCTTCTTTTCTCACACTTCCCGCTGTGGAATTCCCTTCCCCATACTTGCTTCCCAGATAGCTACAATTTCCAGGAGTTTAAATGTAAGGTCAATAGACACCTCCTAACGCACTAACTCGCATCCATTCTCTCAAACACTCTTCCCATCAACCCAACCCTCATCCTCGGTATCCTTACCCGTCTATCACCCTCGTTCTGACATTTTCTATATCTAACCATTCTTTCTCATCACCTTTCCCCTATATAAAACCCTGTGCAATAGTGGCAGTGGAGTGCCTTGCTTGGGGTGAAATGATTAGAAAAGAATTTCCAGAAACACTGGCATACAGATGGATATGTATGACATAGGAGTTCATCACTTTTTCATTGTTTCTAATGTAATTTTCTTAGCACCTTATACTTTGCTTAATTTTTGGAAAACGTTTTTCGCTATTAGGATACGACTTCAGATATCTGCATCATATTTTTTATTCACTGTATCTGCTTAATTTTGATGTGCCCAATTCAAAACATACTCTGTGCATACCGTCATCTGATAGTTAACGGTAATTCCTTTTGCTATGTTGTATTGGAATTATTGCAGTTTTATTTCTAAGATTTCTATAATCACAGTGTCTTCCGGACAACTCATTTTATTAAAATAAGTTTCGCTATTAGGATACGACTTCAGATATCTGCATCATATTTTTTATTCACTGTAGCTGCTTAATTCTGATGTGCCCAATTCAAAACATACTCTGTGCATACCGTAAAGTAATGACAAGCTTCTGCGGGAAAATCTCCGGCCAAGTCAGTCATGTGTCTTTTGAGACATGATTTCCCAAGCGTGTATCATGAATGGTACTTACTGACTAAGCCTCTTTTTGTAATAATAACAATAATAATACATAAGCCAACTAAAATTAAATCGGCTGGATTATATCGTAAACGCATACGTAAAATGAAATTCAACTTTCTCCCCTTTTCTATATGCAAAACAAACAACAAATCGGTCTGATGAAATCCAAAGGCACTAAAAGCGTCGCAAAAGTCACAAAAAAGAAGAAAAAACTTTTTTTTTTCAAGTAAAAGAAACAGTAGATTGATAAATAATAGTTAATCGTTTGTTTATCAATATACTTTTTTTCTACTGAACAACTTGGTAAGAAAAAGGAATAACTACGAAGTACTAAAAATTCGTTTAAACAAAGATTTCATCACTATATATCTTCCTTTAATAATAATAAGTACCGTAATCGAACATCCATATCCAGCTATTTTTGATACTTAAAGAAACCATTGAAACGCCAACAGTAAAAAAGAGAATTAAAAAAACACAGATCATGTAATCTTTAACAGGCCCATGTCCATTGTTTCTGTATGAAAAATTATGCATTATTAAACTTTTTAAAAATAAGGAACTATCGTATAAGCGTGATAAAATTACTATCATATCTAATCATTGCAAAATATTCACCTCAGAATAGAGTTAATAATTCTTCATATAAGGATATTGATTAACTTGCATATATCCTTGACTTTATTTTGGATTTTAATATATTATTGTATTTGTTGGTTTTTGGTTCTCGAGTTATAAATATATGAATGTTTGATTTAAAATTTATTCTTGGAATCTAAAATATTTAATGGCTTTATAATTCCACTCTCTGCCCCTCCCTTAGACCACGTGCTATTGAAAAATATGCATTGGCCGGAATTATCTAAATGAAATAGAAACTCTTTTTGAGAAAGGGCGAAATATCAAAGAAAATATCTTCTATTTACTGGATATGTGATGCATTCTCTTTTGCTAGTTAAGTGTGAATATAGGATTTGGCATTTTTTTTACAAGACCATTTGCGTGAACATATACTAAGTATATACTTAACATTTGTTTTTCTTCCACCCCTAGTTTTTTTTTAAACGGGAGGTTAACAATCCGGTAGGATACAAAAAAAATTAACCTACAAATGGTGGAGGAACTCTTGAGGAATCAACGGCCAGCTAACTAGAAGTGGTTTCTGAAAAAAATCATCGTGGAGAAGGCAACAGGATACCACTCTACTATCTATCTATCCTGCGTACAATCATGGCTATACAACGAAAATATATTAAACCTAACGGCGTGAACGGGGTTGCTTCCAAAGAGAGTAAATCCTCTCCAGGTAAGGATCGACATGAGCAACAGGTGTCATCCGGCTGTCATCCGGCAACTGTTAGCAACAAATGCGTAAAGGGGACATTTTTCCCAAAATCTGTCTTTCGCCAGGAAAGGAACGACATGAGCAACAATTTTTTCTGGACCGTTACCCTGCAACTGTGCGCAACAAAGAAGGGATTACCTTGGGGACATGGAACGCCAGGACATTAAACAACTGCGGACAACTAGAGAATGCCAAACAGGAAATGAACATCAGTATTATGCAAAACCAGATGACCAAATAATGGAGACTTCAGCAGCAACAACTATACGCAGGAGACAAAAGTAATGAAAAAGGAGTAGGCTTGATACTAGACAAAGAAATGTGTTTGGGATATTGCTAGTTCTCTGAAAAAGTTATCCTGGTCAAACTGAAAGGGAGGCCGTTCAACATAGCAATTGTAGTTATCTATGCCCCAACAACACAAATCACCGAGGAAGAAATAGAATATTTTGCTCCACTCTAGAGAAGACCAAGGCTCAATGTAAGAGCCAAGAAATCATGATCATCATGGGAGAATTGAATGCAAAAGTCGGAAAGGAGAGGGAATGTATGACAACTGGCAACTTCGGTTTAGGAATCAGCAACGAACGAGGATAAAAATGGGTCCAATGGAGCATAGCAAATGACCAGGTAATAACTAACACGTGATTTCAAGAAGCCCAGGAGGTGACACAAAAAACAGATAGACTACATAACCATAAACAGCAGGTTCAGAAATGCTGTGGTTCAAACAAAGCCTATCCAGCTGCTGACTGTGGAAGAGACCACATCCCAATCATCTGCAAACTATAGGTGGAACTCCGGAGATTGAAGAAGCCGAGTGCAGCACCAAAACTAAAATATAACACACTCGTGAATGACCTCAACCTACAGAAAGAATAAACTAACAGCGTGAAAATCAAATATGAAGAACAAATTGGAAAATGATACTCGAAATTGGACTCGTTAAAGGAAGCAATTGTGACATCAGCAAACAACATTGCCTCAAAGGAAATTAGGCACAGAAAAATCCAGTGGATGACTGAAGAGATTCTTGACATACAAAGGAGGCAGAAAATGGTATTAAGTCATAGAATGGAGTGCAGGGAACTACACAAGGAAACAAGAAGAAAATGCAGACAGGCTAAAGAAGAATCGCTCAATGAAAAATGTGCAGAAGTAGAGAGATTGAGCAGGCATAATAAAGAAGACATGCATAAAGAAATAAAAGAACTGACAGGACAAAACACATGCTCTTCAATAGGATGTATATAATCCAAAGATGGAACAATCATATTGGAGAAAGAGGAAATACTCAAACGATGGGAAGAATATATAAAAGATCTTTTCAACGACAAGAGAAAGAAACCAATAATATGCAAAGATGAAGATGGGCCGGACATATTAAAGTGTGAAGTAGAAGCTGCAATAGACAAACTGAATACTGAATAGAAACAAAGCAGCTGTACCAGATGGCATAGTCATTTAGCTGCTGATAGCCCTGGAACAATTTGGTATGGAGAAAATTGCTGAAATAATAAATGAAATTTACAATAGTGGTGTAATACCAGATAACCTCAGCAGGTAGATCTTCATAGCACTATCTAAGAAGCCATGAGCAATCGAGTACGAACTCCACAGAACCATCAGTTTAATGAGCCATATAACAAAACCGATCGTCCGAATCCTGATGAATAGAGCGAGAAGCAGAATCAGGCCAGAAATAGGACAAGAACAGTGCGATTTCGTCCAAGAAACTGGAACAAGGAATGCCCTGTTTATGATTAGGGTGCTATCTGAAAGGGTAATACAAATGAAGAAGGACTTATAACTGTGCTTTATTGATTATGCGAAGGCGTTTGACAAAATACGCCACAAAGAATTGATGGAGATGCTCGGCAGCCTTAAGAGTAATCAAAAATATTTAATGGCAGAAAACCACTTGTATACGGACAGGTAATGAATTCAGCAGATATACAAAGTTAGAAAGGGGCGTAAGACAAGGATGTATCTTTTCCCCTGATCTGTTCAACTTTTACAGCGATAATATTTTGAGGACCCTAGAAGTTATGCCTGGATTTGTCATCGGAGGCCACAATTTAAACAACCTAAGGTACGCAGATGATACAGTGCTGATAGCAGACGCGGAAAGGAAACTACAAGACCTCCTACAGAAGGTAGCTAAAGAGAACGATAAGAAATGAATACAAATAAACTCCAAGAAAACCTAATGCATGGTCATCAGTAAAAAGGACAAACCAATAAAAAATACAGGTCGGAGATACTAGAACCAAGAAAGTTTAAATACCTAGGAAGTGTTATAACGGAAGATGGAAAGTTCGACACAGAGTTCCGGAGGCGAATTGGCATGGAGAAAGAGGCATTCCAGAAGTTGAGTAAAGTATTAAGAAACAAGAAAATTTCTCTAGAAACAAGGAATAGAGTACTGGATTGCTATGTGTTGTCAGTTCTTCAATATAGCAGTGAATGCTGGACAATATCATCGAAGATAAAGGAAAAACTTGAAGCAACTTAAATGTGGTTCTACAGAAGGATGCTACGAGAATCATGGATCGAGCATGTGAGCAATAATGATGTCCTAGAAATGATGAAAACAAAATGGAAATTAATACTGAGCATCAGAAAGAAACAGCTGAAGGTCCTGGGATATGCAATGAGGAAGGAAGGCATTGAGAACCTGATACTAACAAGCCAGATATAGGCAAAAAGCGACAGGGGAAAGCAACGGATAAATATTTGAAGGACTTGATCAGGTGGATGATGGAACGAAAGTTGCATGGTGTAACAGGAGAAACCGTGCTAAGAGCGACCATGGATATGGAGACGTGGAAATCTATCATCGCATACATCCTGAAAGAACAGGGCACATAGAAGAAGGATATTCATTTAATAAATTTTAGAATGATTAATATATGATGAATTGATAAAGATATGTACTCTGACAAATATATATATATATATATAATAATAAAATCGACTCTGTACGTATCCAAATCTTAAAATCTTACACAAGTAATTTTTAAGGACCACGAATAACCGGCAGAATCTAAGTCCGTTATTGTCCGCCGCTATAAAGCTTTGGACAATGAGGGGACAAAAAAAGAAAACTGCGGAGCACCGACAATACATACAGTACTTCACAGCAAAGAAAAAAAACCCTCAAACGGAACGAACCACAAAGAAAGAAAAGTGCTCAATACAAAACTAACCAAAAAGGATTAACCAAGAGGCAGTGACGTAGAGCAAAAACACACGAGAAAAAATCGCAAGATCGCCATATATACATATATACACGCACACATTTATATTTAATATCATATATTGAGTGATAGTGTTAAAATACTGCTTGATGTAATATAACAGAGCTATAAATTAATAAATATATTAATAAATATATATTTTCTCTTCACCGGTAGCATTACTTAGAATTTATATATATATATATATATATATATATATATATAAATTCTATAGAATTCTTAGAATTTATATATATATATATATATATATATATATATATATAAATTCTAAGTAAATATAACAGAGCTATAAATTAATAAATATATTAATAAATATATATTTTCTCTTAACCGGTAGCATTACTTAGAATTTATATATATATATATATATATATATATATATATATATATATATATATAATATATAGTATTACTTAGAATTTATATATATATATATATATATAAATTCTAAGTAATGCTACCGGTGAAGAGAAAATATATATTTATTAATATATTTATTAATTTATAGCTCTGTTATATTACATCAAGCAGTATTTTAACACTATCACTCAATATATGATATTAAATATAAATGTGTGCGTGCATATATGTATGTATGTCTGTGCGTGTATCTATGCACAAGTCTGTATATGTGTGTGTGTGTGTGTGTGTGTGTTGGTGTGTCAGTTTCAGTCGCAAGAAAATGGAAATATATATTTACAAGTACGCTTTGCTTATAATACTTATAACTAATAAGCACATTTTCCGTATTAATATGGCCTGAATCCGTTTTAATATGATATACTTGTATCCCATATCCATATATGTATACGAGTGTCCTATATTATTCATTTATTTATCCTATATGTGTCTACATTCTCATGTATGTTTTCTCTTTTGCCTATGCTTTTTTTATATGCCTTGAACATTGGCGAAATTTATCTCATTTGTAAAATTGAGACATGGCAAAGATGAAAAACAGATTTTCTTTTTTACTACTGTTTAACGTAAAGCCAAAAATCAATGATTATCTAATGTAGTAATGGATTGTTTCCATTTAAAGAATCAATCACTGCCTATATATATATATATATATATATATCAACAGGCAAGTTCTGAATCTGTTACACAATTTTGAAGAGGACAATGAAGTAGTACTTATCAATAGGTGAGTGTGATGTTTATGATTGTACTCTTGCACCTATACTAGCAAAAACGGACAGACATTCAGAGAGATAGATAAAAAATGTTTAACATGAGGTCATATAGACCGGATATAGAGTGAATTCTCTAACAGTATATATTTTCTGTTATTCCATGCTGCCGTAAAAATAAACAATCTACATCTTGAATGTTATTGATATTTAAAATGAATTTTATTGATATTTCTTCCGAGTCGTCTATGAGAAAAGAACAAAAAAAAAATACATATATATTACTTTGTAATTACAGGGATTAATTTCGTGAATTCATTCGAGACACCCTTGGATTGATATTCTTAAATTAACTCTTGAGAATTGTGCAACATATGTTTAATTATTGACTTGAAGTCGGTATCGATATTTTTGAAACTTCTCGCAAATACCAGATAAAACCACAATCTTCTCTTTCATTCACATCACATTGTCCGCTCCTATAGACAATACAAACCACTTTTCCCTGTGTACCACGGTGAAAATTCCGATTATAACAAAAACTTATTTGTGTCTGATCGAAATAATTGTATACGGGTCCTCAAAAGACTAAATCTTTTTCTTATTTTTCTATTACATTTTGGCACCGTATAGCCTCTAACAATTTTGGATTGTGTGACCACCGGCGGCTCTGTAACAGTTTATTAAATAACAGTCCAATATACTTCTTCTCTTTATTCAATTTGAAGTGTTAGCATTTGCTGATAAAAGAGAATGTTTTACTTGTAAAATCTCTTCAAATCTTAATCTTGACTTACCTGGAAGACCCTCTGTCTAATTTTTAGTTGTGCATTATGGTGCAGGATCTGTGTTGTGGTGCTTTGGATATCGAATTGAAACGACAAATAGCCTTGGCTGGCAACCAGTCTACTGCAGAAAGCAATGGCAGCCTACTGCGGAATAATCTTCTGCCCAGTCAGTCATGTCTCTGTCGAGACATGATCACCAAAAGCATGTATAACGTATGGCACTTAACTGACTGACTCTGTTGAGCGATATGCATATAATTCCGTTCAGTGTTTTTGCTACCATTTCTAAGCTCGAACCCCACAAGGCATGTAGACTTAATGGTATTTCTGCACTAATTCTTAAAAGCTGTGTTTCTGAAATTGGCTCCTGTTCTCTCTAAACTACAATAAATCGCTTGTTGCTTCTTGCTTACCTGCTTATGGAAATTCTAGTTTCTAGTTTCAGTTTTAGAAATTGCGCAAATCGTTTGATCTTTCTAACTATCGACTTATTAACCTTCTATGTTAAAAGTTTATTATTGCTGAAAGTCTCTCTCCTCCTTCCGAAATGTTACACTTGGGACTTGATTTGGTTATCTCGAAAGCATTTGAGAGGATTTCACCTTCATGTCTTCTTCAAATTTGAAGTGTTTTGGTAATTCTGGACGAATTTTTTCTGACTTACTTCTTTTATCAAATCATGAAATGAATGTTTTCTTGAATGACCATTCTTCTAAATCTTTGCGGCTTTAATGCAGGAGTTCTCCAATGCTTGATCATTGAAATTACATTGTTCCTAATTTTCATAAGTGACCTTTCTGATGTCATTAATTCCTAACTCTATCTGTTCTGATGACACAATTATTTATTCTTATCTGAACATATTGGCAGATGATTTAAAAATGACCTAAAATCTGTTGTTAAACGGAGCAAAGAATGGCATATCATTTTAACACCTCCACAATATATCTGTCTTACCATCGTTTTGAATATTTTTTACCTTCTATCTGCACGGCTCATACTAACCTCATGCTGAGGGACTCATTGCGACTTTTGGGAATAACTTTTTCTATTGATATGGAATGGAAAAGCTATATTAGATCAATTCCTAAGTCTGACCCTAAGAAATTGCTTCACTGTGTCTTGCTAGATAATTATTCTCACCAGAAATTTTCTTGCGCATTTATAAGTTTACTATTTGCCATTTCTTTGAATATTACTATCACAACTGGTTTGATTCTTTGATATATATCTAGAGATTCTTGAGAAGAATTTGCAATGTTATTGATCCGGCATTTCGACTTCAGTTGCTTTCTCGCTGTCATAACATAGCTTCCCTATGTCTTTTCTATAAATTCTTTCTTTGTAATTTTTCTGTGAACTCTATGGTAACACGATTTTATGAATATAAGTGCTGTACTGGATTAGTGGTAAGCTCAAATCATTTTACAGTTGAGATGACTGCACTCGTAAGGTCCATTCTACGATTCTTTTTATTGCACTTCTCGCCTGTAGAAATCTCTTCCGGCTCCTTGCTTCCGTGTCACCATTGATCATCAAAAATGAAAATTCTATGTCAATGGTTATCATCTGTCTTAATTCTTCTGCTTTTATTGTTTTCTCTCCTTAATAATATATTCTTATCAGAGTGACCTTATTGCCTTGCTTACTGTGCAATTACATAAAAGGATCTATTCGGATCTTGAGAATAAGTCGTACGAACGGAATTTTCTTTACCACAGGTATACGAACGGAATGCTGAGGCTTCGCTCTTGTGTATCTATCAAAATAGGAATTAAATATAAATTTATGAACTGGAGAAACAAGATAATATAGGATATCAGAACATTTTCAATGAAAATACAAGAACGATACACGTTGCAGTTGTTGGAAAGGAATTGTAGGATTGAAAAAAATGTCATTTATTGAACTTTGCTAGTCCGAAATGCGACGATTGCGCATCTTGCGATTCTATGTAAGAATTACACCATTTTAGTCTCACCTGACTCTTGTAAATATAGAGGCTGACTGATGAAATCATGTACTTTCTAGAGCGGTAGAATATAGAGAAACATTTTTGTTTCTAGCCACTGTAGAGACAGATCGTATCTAAGATTCCACTTGAGGTTTTAAACGGAATTGTGTCATAATAAACGCTCAAATCTGTTTGATTAAAACCACTTTTAGTTTTTCCTTAATTTCAAAATTACATGATAATACTGGAAGGTATGTCACCACAGGTACCGGGTGTGTGGTCTTGATTAAATTTAACAACAAACACACTTTTTACTGTGTATACACAAACAGACACTCAGTCGGCTGTAAGACACGCCTTACGATGCTTGTGCACTGGGTTATATTAATAGCCTCCTTGCCCGTTCAATATTCACACCCACGTCAGGGTATTTACTTTCAGTAAAGCATCGTGACAACTGAATTACTTACTAATAAATTTACTACCCTGTAATTTTCTGTGGATGAGAGAAAGTTTGAAGAAATGTCTGTATACTATATATAATCAGACGCTTGGATTACTGTGCAATTTCTGAATTAGTTTTATATGACTTATGTAGAAGTTGCTATTTAAGTGTTATCAATAAAAATAAAGGACTATATTTTCCAGAAAGGTCTCGTGCAATCCAAATGAAGACAAAAAGAGCGTAGTAACTGTTTCTCAGACTTGAAAAATTTGTCAAGACAAAGCACTTACATGTTACAGCGTTATTCAACCTGCCGAGTGACAGTGTTGTGATTCTCTACAAGCGCCAGGAGGTGGAAGTAATAAACAATTCAAGTAAAGACGTTTGTTGAACAACTTTAGTCAGAAAACGAGTGAAGAAAACACTGTTTGACTCAGATCAATGAAACAATTAGCTACATCCAGCATCAGTAACAGTTGAAAAATTAATAGACTTCTGAGAAGAGAAAAAAAGATAAAAGAGATAACTAACAGAGTGAAATAAAGAAATTCTAAAGTACATGAAAAAAAAATCTGGTGTAACAAGAGACACCTCCCATTCAATTGGATTATTTTTTCGAATATAAACACCGAGGTCAAGTAAATGTGTATTAGAATTTCTTAGGTAAAGAGGAATATAACTTGTTATATTATAGCAATAAAGAACTTAAACTAATTTCGCAACATGCGAAGATATCCGGAAACTGATATCAAGCAAAAATGATTCTACCCTACAGAAATTGTAATTAATGCCACAAAATTGGAGAAAGAAATGTTGCATGGGGTAGGTGTTTTCTGATTAGTGCTTTCTTTGTATTTCTTTTCATTGTATTTGTTGTAAGAATTTATTTTAATACTAAAAAGGTTAAAATAATTATCACTATCTCTCGATTATATCAATTCCACCTCGCCAGAAGGTGGCTAAGACTAAAGCATAACCTGACCTTCTGATTGTTCATCAGAAAGATATGCAGAAACACTCATCCGTGAGTGTTATATCCCTAAAAGTATCTCGTTATTATGCGACTTTTGATCAAAGCAGCCCCATCACGCGCTACTAATCAGTTCAGTCTTCTTCTTATTAGTTGGAAGGAGTGACATTTATTTTTGTAAATATACAAAAAAATGGGCGCAAGTTAAAAAATGGGGATAGGGCAAGCCTGGTCTTCATCTGTCTTAAGATAAGTTAGCTAACCACAATAGCTGACAACAAGGAAAATATACAACATTTCTTTCACCAAATCATCAGATTCTTACTTATCATTCTTACTACAAAACCATAATACCTCAAACAATCAGTGGAAAATTAAGTAGTCCCATTTTTACAATATATCTGCCGGATGTATGGAATAGCAAATTTAAAATGAAAAAAAACACACAATGAATATTTACACAATGAGTTGAATGCAGTAACATGAAAACTGTCAATCCGGCATTCATATATTGAATAACTGACAGCCACTGATCAGTAAGATAACAAAATGTAAAACAGTTAAATCATTATGGTAATGGAAGAAAGTAACCGATAAACCATATTATTTACAGGAAACACGAGATAAAGTTCTAATACTGGTCAATGAACATAGAAGGAGAACTGAACTATAAGCGAACTTATCTAATGCTTTTAACCTGATCCTGGGATCTCATCGAGACAGCATCTCTAAAAAATTGCCTAATAAGATAAATAAACGTTACAATAAAGAAACAGGTTACTTGCAAATTTTAGAAGTACAAATTGAAAACGTTGCAAAACATTGATGGATTTTACCCTCTCAAATATGACTCTCATTACTGAAATTAATCCACCATGTCGTAGACCACCGAAAATATATGATGCCTTTAGAATTGTCCTTCTTCGAGGTTTCGTGGGCTATATCTGGGTTACCTTTGATCAGGTCTTTGGTTTGAGAGGAAATACAAGCCTTAAGAACCTTTATTTGTAAATATAAATACATACAAACAAACATACAGAAACACACATATATAGTTTACACTGAATTTTAGAATAAAGGGTTGATTTTTAAATGCACTAATTGTTATTATTATTATTATTATCGTAATTTCTGTTTAAATGATTTATAATAAAAGTTAATATGTAAAATAAGAAAAGATTAACAATAAAAATTTATCGTGAAATGTATATGGAAATATTTTTTTTATTATTGTTGTGGTTAAAAATGCTTGAAAGTTAAATAACAGAGGAAAAAATTGACGATATCGAATAAATAGAAAAAATCAATTTAAAATGACGTCCGAGTCTATAAAACCGGTTCGTTAAAATCTTAGTACGATACAAATAATTCCCGTCAATTAATAAGTAGTTTAGTCAATACAAAGCCATTTACATCTCCAGAGCAATGTAATGAGTGTTAGTATATTTAAATTACTAAGGAATTGTCATGAATAATTCTAATCTATTTATATTCAAGCTTATTATTTCTGATTTTGTTATGAATGTTATGAATATTATGACTATTTTAACTTTTTTCATTGGTTTTTATAATTTCATGACATTCTTATTATACTCTTATCTACGCATTGTATTTATTGATGGACACACCTTTTAACAATGTGGTATATATCGATACATTCCTTTTTTTTTAATAAATGTTATATAGTGCAGGATATTTTTGTACAACTATCGTATATTTTATCACTAACATTAAATGTTCTTTATAAGATAATTACTATTGATAAGAAGTATTAGTAATAAACTTTTAAAAAATTGGTAAATAAACTTATTTACCAAAATAAAACAATATTTAAATTAAAACAAACGATGTCTACTTCTTTTTATCTTAAAATTAAGCAAGTATAAATTTTAATGATTAAATATTAAAAAGTCTCATTAAAATATAATAAAAAATATAATATTAATAAGCAAAAGCATATGAGAATAAACAAATAATTAAAATAATAATGACTCCCTTTTTAAAATACGACATGAATTCGTTGAGTTAAGCAAAAACACGTTCATTCACTTTGAGTTTGAGGTTTGAGTTTTGTTTAACGGCACATCAACCTCTGTGGGTTAGTTAATGCCAAAAAAGGTGAGGTGAGATTTTAAGTTTTTTTTAATATTTTTTGTTATAGTGGGTAGGTTGATTTTCGCAGATTTTAATGAGCATTTTTTGTTTTTATTCGTTTTTATTCCATAAAACTGAAAATGTCTTCTAGTTCTGTTTTCAGAATAGTTTTTCTGAGAATAATTCTTTCAAAAATGTGTTATGGTAATAATTATTTCTTTAAAAATATATTGCTGGTAATATTTTTACTTCAGAAATGTATAGTTGTCTATAGAAGTGTATTTTCTTATAATTTCATAGCGTTTTGACCCCAGTTTGGGGGGTTAACTATTTGCCCATAGCTGGAACTCTAACAGGTGCTACCCTTCCGGCTCAGGTTGGACCAGAGAACAACAGCAATTAAGAATGAGTTCCATGCTTTTCACAAACTTCCAGTCAGAGACCTTGCTGCTGGATGATATTTACCATCATGCCCAGCACATCATTCGCCTTGACATCAGCATCTCATATTAATCTTGACATCTTCAAGTCTAGGTTCAACCGTTATCTTTCCTGTATATCATCGTAACCTACAATATTTAAATCTTCCGAAAAATATTCAGTAAACCTGTATATTGAGAGGCTTACCATCCGATTGCTATTGATGGGAGCCGCTCACCCCGAATTTCACAAAAGTTTAGAGTTTCTAAGAGAACGAGGTTTTCCCTGTTAGTGAGTTTGACTATATCCACTATGATCCGCTCAATGGTGGACAAAGTTATCTTTACCGGATTAAGGCCGGAGAATAAAACGGCTGAAAGGTTGAAAAAATGTTCCGCTTGTAAATACTGAAATAATGATAATCATCTCATCCCATAAACTCAGCCAGAAATTAGCAATAGTGTTCGTTAAAGATTGCATTTTTTCATCGGCATTTGAAGAATTTTCACAGATAGTTTCATCTGGTACAGTTACTTTATGGACCTCAATTTGCTTTGTTTGCCATTCTCTCAAAAGTTACATATATTTCATTCAAGTTTTTCTTTCAGCGTCTAACAGATCATCTAATGTCTGAAGTGTTATCTATGAATAGCTATACATTCTAACTGAACGTAGTACATTTAGGTAGCAATCTGGCATTTACACATTTTATTTTATTAAATAAGGTACAACTGGAAGCTGATCTATGCGAATATCCTACATATTGTACTTAAATGGGCCAATAAATGGATTGTTACATTTACCGCCTCAAAAACAAAACATAACTCTATTAATCTCCTGAACATTTTAGCCGATACTAGCCTCCATGAGTACTGCTCGTTCCTCCTTCTCGGGCTAACATTCTGGGCTCACATGAAGGGAAATAATCTATTTAATCCATTGCTAGGTCTACTGTTAAGAAAGTTGGTTCACTACGCGAAAAATTACTTGATTAATCCTCGCTAAAATTTAACCAATTTACCATCCTAAAATCTAACTTTATTCTTTGTAACTAAAACTAGCAACAAAAAGCCTCCCAAAACTACCACACGAACGCGGGCGTCCCTCAAGGTTCTATCCTACGTCCCACGCTCTTTCTGATGTACATTAATGATCTCCCCGATGCCATTAGATCCAAGTAGGCATGTACGCCGATGACACAACAATCTACTCTCGCATCGATCAAATACCAGGTGTGGGTGACAAAGCGAACCTCGCTGCCGAGCTTGAAAGGGAAATCCAATCCGTAGTAGCCTGGGGTAGGAAATGGCTAGTAAATTTCAATGCTTTTAAAACGAAACTGTTATCAACTAACTACCATAGACAATCGCATCTACCTCCCATTAGCATGGGACAGGCTTGCCTCCCAGAGAGTAAAACACTACGCCTCCTTGGCCTTACACTTTCGGCGGACCTCAAATGGAATGACTATATCGAATCCATTGCCAAATCTGTCGCTATGAAAGTCGGCTCTCTGTGCAGGACCCGGAAGTTTTTCCCACCTGAATCTATCCTGCACATATATAAATCTACCATCTGCCCGTGCATTGGATATTGCTGCCATATCTGGTCGGGTGCCCCTGCTGCTCTCCTTGGGCTTCTTGACAAAATACAAAGGAGGATCTGTAACGTGGTTGATACTGACTTGGCAGACCGGCTGCAACCACTCTCTCACCGGCGTGATGTGGCTTCGCTGTGCCTCTTCTACAAGTACTTTCATGGCTTCTACTCCGATGAAATTAGATCACTGGTGCCGCTTAAGCAGGAATTTACACGAGATACTAGATTAGCAACTAGGTCCCACCCTTTTACATTTAAACAGGTAAGATGTAACCGTAAATTCTACTCCAACAGCTTCTTTTCTCGCGCTTCCCGCCTGCTACAATATCCAGGTGTTTAAATGTAGCATCAATAGACACCTCCTATCACACTAACTCCCAGTTATTCTCAGAACAGTCTAATCTACCTAACCCTCAATCTCGGTATCCTTACCCGCCTATCACCCACCCTCTGACATTTCCTATATTTAACTATCCTTTGTCCACTCTATGGATAATAATCCTATGCGGTCGTCTCACTTGTGTTGGACGTGAAACATTGCCATTATTCCATACACTATTCTGACTAGTATATTGAACCTATTTGTTTTTGCATCGCTACATTAATTCTTGTATGATGATGTTTTTACTTCTGACATAATTCCTGGGATAAAGTAATATCATTATTTAATGGAGCGTTTAATTAATTTTCAATTTGTGTATTAGTCCTGGGTATGACAATAAACTGCATCTGGCAGCAAGCGATCTAATTGGGATATTGGAGGTTTTCAGGAGTCTGAAACCACCTGTTTACTGCTGTTGTTCCCAGGTCCATCCTGATCAGGGTGGACAGTAATTTTTCATGTTCCAGCTATGGGCAAATAGTGGCTCATACAAAAACAAAAATACTTCCAGAATAATTTTATATAAAAAGATTTCCAAAAAAATTATTGATAGCAGCAATACATTTTTATCTGTATTTGAAGGTTTACAAATTTCTTCAAAATATTTAGGTTTCCGCATTAAATAACCGATAGAGATTGATATGCCGCTAAACAAGATTAAGCAAGTCATTTTCTTTGTTAATACAGCAAGGTTTTGATTGTTGGTCAATCTGACTTGACAATATTATTGACCGTATTAAGATTTTATTGAATATGGGTCCTTCTTCGAAATCAAAAATTTAATGACGTTTATTTACACTCACAGGATTTACGCAACAGTCAAACTGTGTAAAATTGCATCTGCGTAGGTTTTCGATACTTCGCCTTGTATGACTGTCATGGATAGAAGTAGAAAAAAGTTGTGTGGTGGATGAGTGACCTGACTGGCGAAAATTATATGGACGATGAAAATCAAACATTTGAGTTTGTTCATATCCTTCACAAACGAATCAACATGTCTGATGCTAGAACTTTGAAAATGAGATTAATGAAGACTGTTAAATCACGTTCCACCTTTCAACGATCTTCGAAGAAGACGAGCAAACCGTTTCCCTTTCATGAACTCCTCTCTACTACCATTTTTTTAGGACAAGTTATAAATTATAGTCTACAACTTACATTTGTCCCAGACCAAAATATTTTTGTCTAAAATGATCGGAGATAAATACAACTGTCAAGTTATCTTGAGATGTCGGTCCAAATTAAGAGACATTCAATCACTCTCTTTAATGAGAAATATTTCATATATTCACAATATTGGCGCCTACAGCTCACTGAAGGAAAACAATGTTTCTATATTTTTTGACTCAGTATTTTGGACAATGTCAGTAATAATTATTTCCGAAATGCTCTCTGCATACATAATCAACATTTACAGCAGATTATGTATTGGGATAGTACGTTCTCTATTGGAGGGGTATTATTCCAGTTGATTCCTACCCACTATCAGACCAGAAACTGAAAGAACCTTAATTAACAGGCTCACTGAACCCAACCTGAAATTCCAATTGCTATGGATAGGAGACCCTCGAATCAATTCCAAAATGTGTTCTGTTTTTCCAAGAGAAAATGAGGACGTCCCAGTTAGAGTGATAGATATATTCACTAGAAATCTGCTCAACGGAGTATATGCCGTGTTTTTGCATAGAAATCTCTTCACCTGATGAATGTCTGAGGACAAAACGCCTAAAAAACGAAAACAGGAGTCAGCATATGGATAGAGTAATTAGTCACTTAGTCACTGTCCTGCATTGCATGGGGTGATATGATTAAAAAAACAACATAGCACGACCAGGGATTGTGTGTTAAATGCTTTGGTAATACTTCTGTGTTCATAAAGTAGTTTGATGTCAGGTAGAAAACTTTCAGTGAAGTTACCGATTTCATTGACTATGATCGATAAAGTGACATTTGAACTGGAAATCTTTTTAGAGAATCATTATAATAATCAGGATAAAGATGCATTTATTTAATCTATACGACAAATTATCCTAAGAAAATTGGATTTCCTACCAGGATTTATTACTGGTAGGCGCACTCTTGTCAACATAGGAAAGGCAGAATCCCGTGTTGATTGTAAACACATAAAAAAAGAAAATGACAAGAAAAGTGAACTGTCAATTTTAAGAGAGAATATGTGGCGAGATGACGAACAAAAAAAGCAAGACAGACAAAAATAAATTTGAATTCGGAGTTATATCCGCAGCATCCTTCTGTAGAACCACATTTCAGTTGCTTCAAATTTTTCTTTCCTCTTTGATGATATTGTCCAGCATTCACTGCCATATTGAAGAAGAAGAAGTGACATCACATAGCAATCCAGTACTCTGTCTCTCTTTTGTTTCTAGCAAAATTTTCCTATCCCTTAATACTCTGCTCAGCACCTGGAATACGTTCTTGGCCATGTCAATTCACCATCGGATATTAGTGGCGCACTTCCCGTTAGAACACTTCCTAAGTACTTAAATCTTTGTGCTTGCTTGATTTTAATATCCCAAGCCGCTCCTGTGTTTGCTGATGACCATACATTCGGTTTTCTTTTAGTTTATTTGTAGTCCTTTTTTCGACTTTCTTTCTACGTCTTTAGCAGGTCTTGTAGATTTCATTGCCAAGCTGGTTATCAGCAGTGTATCATCTGTGTGTCTTATGTTGTCCAGATTCTGACCGCCGATGACGAATCATAGCATAACTTCTAGGGTCCTCAGAATAGTCTCGTTGTTCAAGATGAATAGATCCACTGAAAAGACACATGCTTGTCTTACGCCTCCTGCTATCTTTGTATATCTTTTAACTTCGTTTCCTGTCCGTTTGCAGGCAGTTCTTTCCCTCCTACCCTCCCTCCCTCTCTCTCACTATCTCTGGGTTGCTCTCTCTCTCTCTCTCTCTATATATATATATATATATATATACATATATCCATTTTTAATTCAAGATTCATTCTTGCCAAGTCTACTGGTAACGAAATACTAATGTGGGGGATCTGCATTAATACTAAAATATATCACCAAATATTCTCAGTATCCCTGACTCTTCGTAATGCCCCTCAAATGTCCTCAATCATATCTTTGTCGGTCATTGACTTTTATGACTTTGTTGTTGCGTTGTGTTTTGATGTCAATCATATCATTATCGACCATTTTTGTGTTCTCAGCCTTTGATATCAATCAAAATTTTGTCCATTTCCTGTGTTTTCAGTCTTTGATGCCAATCACGCTGAGTAAAGTTAATATATTACACGAGGATACGCGTATGCTTCTGGTTAGTAAATTAAGGCTGTGAAAATAAATACTTAAAATTTTCACACAATCAGTGACATTCTAGCCAATAATATATATATATATATATATATATATTATTCAATTGTAACATTAAAATATGTAACAACTACAATATTATACATTTATTTTTGACATTGAAAAACAATGTCTCATCAAGAATTTAACAATATATATATATACAAAATCAAAAAAACAGCTAGCATTCCCAAAGCGTTTCGTCCTGCAATTATCATTATCAACATAATTGCAAGAACTTAATTTTGCAACATATATTTATAAACATAATTAAATGATCATTATGTTTTCCAATAAAATAATCTTAAGATTTAATTCCAAAATTTGATTTAATTCTAGGTTCCGAAATAATTTCCACTAATTGAGAAAACATGTAGACTTCTATAGATTTGTGTTTTGTGTTTGCATTTTCTACTTGACCTGATTTATTACAGACATTCAGATACATATTCTATCGCTGGCGGGGCATGATTGTCGGTAGATAGAAATTGGTTAGTGAGGAGTCGTGTAAAACCTTCACGTACAAGTGTGTATACCGAATAGCACAAGTATCATTTTGTAGTACCTAATATTAACGATTGCCACGGCTATGCATTTAACTGGAATATTCTGATCAAATTGGGAACATATATAAAATCAACTTTTAAAAATTCTAAGTTTACGAAAAGTCTTTCATCGGAATATTACAAAAGTAAACAATTAAATAAGCTTAGAAATTTCGAATATATGTAAAAAAAAAACAGAAAAAACATTCTTGAATCACTGATTTGGCAACATGTCTTCTTATCTCCAACAGAATGTGTGAGGAGATGAGATAATCAAATCGATTGAAAGTTGAAACAGATCCACTTACAATTCCTTACACCCATAAAGAAAGAACGACTCGTAAATCAGCAAATTTAGAATCTAGATTTTATGAGATACAGAAATTGACAGGACACAAAAAGGTCGATAGATAAATTCGGCGCACAAATGTAGAATGCAAAAAATAAAAAATACAAACCATAGAAATGTGCTGATTAGAATATTCCTGCAATTAGAATATTTCAAGAACGTTAAAAATTGAAATGGAAATTAGAAACATCAACGAAGATAGTAAACTTAAGCAAAAATTAATCATATAACAATAGAAAAATAAACTTAGATTAAAGCATATTATTATTAATAATTATATTATTATCATTATAACCACCAGTACCACCATGAAAAGTGATGGCGAAAGATTAAGTATATGGGTCTTCGTATAATATGTAGATTTAACAAAAACTTTGCCATCTTTCCAGCCCTCCTTTTCTTTCTGATTCTATTAATAATTAATATCATTCTTATAAAATGTGAATAAAATAGTATAATAAGAGGCTAAGAAAAAGAAAAAAAAATTACAAAAATAATGTGTATTTTGTAACTATAAATTAAAACAATTGTGAAAAAATGTCAAGGTTTTCTCATATGATTCAATCTGCTACAAAGAAAACAGTTACTAGACTCTGAGATAACGTTGATGAATATTAGAATTGATAAGTAAAAGAATTTATAAATTAAAGAAAGAAAATAATAATAAATTAAAATATCCATGCGATTAAGGCATATCACCAAGACAGGGACAGTCATGCGTTAACAATCAAAAAATATCTACGACACATAATGAAATTCGTAACGTGTTGATGCCCATGTAGAAGAAAAATTTATCTCAGCAAATGGATTAACCTAACACAGACACACACACAAACACATGATGTATAAATTATGCGATATGTTATACACCACCAAGATATTACAATCAGACAATTTTCAAAGTAAGGAAGCTCCCAGCAGAGCATGGTCGATAGGGAAATTAATATTTTTTTTTATTTTGATTTCATAGATGAAGAGAAGTAAATGCATTTTAAATAAATCGATTTGCCCGTGATCTTTTTCATATTTTCATTGGCAATTTCACCCTAAAGCAGGCAAAATAGCGCTAAGATTTGTGTTACAGAAAGTGAAAAGGAATGAGAAAATAATTTAGTTAGAAGAAGTGAGAAAAAAGACGATAAATGAGCTGGTTTCAAGTTATCGATTAACATTGTATTTAACTTTTTGAAATCAGCATTTACACAAGCGGAAAGTGCGTGAAAAGAAACTATTAGAATAGAACTGGCGGTGGAATCTAGTCAGTTTAATAAAGTTTATTTTTAACGAGAGTGGATGTCTATACATTGTTTCCTGTTAAAGTTTGAGTTTTCGGTTTCTTTTACAGCGTTCACATTCTCTTCCACTTCTAATGTTCCTTTGCATGAAGTGAATTCATTTAAAAATATAAAAATGAATAACATGGCTGGACTTTGATATTTATAGATGGTATCATAGGCTCGATTCTACTTCAGCATGAATCGAGAATAGAAAATGTACTACAACGACAAAATAACACAATCATCAACAGACATATGATATGTAATATCAAGCAAAGTAACAGAAAGCTGAAGATGAACAGAAGAAATTTATCGCAAAAGATGAATCTATAATAATATTTATAATGACAAAAATGAGATTAAATTGAAATAATAGGTTTCGATATTCCACATGAACATACTGAAATTAGTTTTTCAGTCAACTAATTGATGATAATTATTCAGGACTTCTCAGTAAACAAAAGATGAATGATTTTTCAATAGATGTCGATAGAAAGCTGGATTTTCACTACAATACGAAGAATTGCTTTTACATTAGAAAACATCAAATCAAAACAGGATTTTCTTCTGATAAGGGGTAACAATGCCCCAGCATATGATATAAAAATAAGTGAAGAACACAATAAACAGGCTGATGAAATATTAGCTGAGTGATGTTGATAATTCTGTAACAAAAAATATCTCTCATTAATTCACGAGACTTTCTGTTACCATGCAACAAATTGTGCAAGTATTTACATGTATTAATATATATACGTAATATTAATCACCGTTTGCACGACTTGGAGTTTGATGCACAGCATTATATTTAGGTGCTGAATAGAGACTGACCTTTACATAATTTAATTAAAAAAATATATGGTTAGTGCAATGTTGGCGGAATTCATATATTATACGTGGATTATTGGCTTAAATATTTTTGCAATATAATTAATTTAACATTTTTGAGACACATAATTTTCGATGTTTCGGAATCATATTTTACTATGACTTCTACTTCAGGCGATTATTTTTGGTGTGACTATCGGAAAAGTAAGGATGTTTTTGACTTACATAGAATAAAATGCTTCTGGTTAGGTTCTCAAATTACAGAGTCAAATATTTATTTTTAACGGCCTGTCCTCCAAGCGTATAAAGTTTGTCTCTATTTCCTCTTTTTATATATGACTACTACCATTTATTTTATTATTATTCTCACCCACCCTATCTTTTAGATATTTATTATGTCTTTCTTACCATTTCAAAAACTAGTAGTGTTTGAAGAAATCAAACAATATTTTGTATTGTTTGTACATGTTTTTAGTTTTTTATTTTGTCGATTTTTGCCATGTATATAAATGCTTATATTCATTTATTTTTTCGAAATTTTAATAATTGTTTTCTAATATTAATTATTATGCATTATGTATCTTTGACAGTCTCTACAGAACAAAGTTATTTCTTTTGTAAAGTTAGTAAAACTTTATTTTTCTTATCTCTTTTAATATATAATATTTCGTGTACGCACAAACGGCATCAGTCATTTAAAGACCTACATGTTCGTGTTTTTTTAAATATTTTCGTTTTACCATGGGAATTTATTAATTTTCTTTAAGTGCTAAAAATATATATCTGAGGATTTGTGGTTTTTGCTGTTGTTATTCTTAAGCGCATAAAGATGCTGCATCCACTTTTGAATAAATTTATACTTTATGCTACTATGTAAAAATCTTTTAATATATGAAATCCCTATCCATGAGATAGAGCATTGCTAAGTTACAGACTCAGTAAGCCCTTTATTATTTAATGGACAATTGTACGTAATATTGCAATTGCGAAATCATTCTTTCCTCTTATTTAAGTTGATTTTATTTGTTTTATCATTTTTCTTGGTGTGAATGTTTCTTCAATAATTTTGAATTATGTATTTTGTGATTATTTATATATTATCATTACAACAATATCATAATTATAAGGTGTTTTTATAAAAAACAATATTAAGTGTACTATTTTGTAGATAGTGTTTCTCAATTAGTTGCAGAAATTTGAATCCTAAATTAATTTTAATAATTTGGTGGAAAGTAGCTGTATAACAAAGTTTTCTCGTACGATTTCTTTTACGATATAAATAGTTGACACCACAGATTTTACAGACACTTATGAGTAGGGAAAGCATGTTTGAAGAAATAACCCTGAGAGCACATTCGACGAACACTTCATCGAAGGGTACGTTTAGCAACAGAATAACGTTAATTGACGGGAATATAGTAAATCACTGTATTTTATGAGGAGTAATTGGAGTAAGACATGGGAAAGTTGAAACACGATTATACAGTAATTTGTTTTAAAGATAATATATCTAAAATGAGAAAAATTTTCAACAGGTATAAAAGAGATAGAGATTTACAAATTGAAGCCGAGTGGACATCAAAACTAAACGTAGAATGTTTGCTTTTTGTCTCCCCACATTTGAAGTCTGTATTTTAAGACCGATACACCCCAGAGAGCGTAAATGGAAGACTGACCGGGCTCTGATAAGGACTGAGAACCAGTTTTACTCATAAGCTAATGTGCCCACCGAATTAATCATTTACTGCTACCAGATGGAATAATTATAAGACTGTGCGTTCTTAATATTGACATGTTTTTAAAAAAAACAATAATTGCGACACGGGGTTGGAAGCGGAATGGGGGAGAAGTTGGTCAAACACTGTCTATCCTAGTTCAAATTAGACCTATATACGATCCCAACACTCATTACAATTTTTTCCATACTCCATAAGAAACTATCCCCTCACACACACCAGAATAGCAATTCTAACCACCTGTTGCTGAAACCTGTCCAAATCAAAACATTTGATTATCGCATTTCATCCTACATTTGGTACAAACTGAGAAAACATTTTGCCAAATCAGTAACAACTTCCATTTTTCAAGAATCTTTTCTCTGTGTTTTGTTTTGTTTTTTTACATATATTCGAATTTTTTCATCTTGTTTACTTGTTTACGTATGTAATATTGCGATGAAATTCTCTGTTAGTAAGATTAGAATTTTTAAAAGTTCATTTCATGGAGGTGCACAAGTAGATTGGTACATTCCAATTTAATGCATAGCAATTGAGAATGTTGGTAATAGGTACTACAAAATGATACTAGTGCTCTTGTGTTTACACACTTGTACGTGAGGATTTTACACAACTCCTAACTAAGTAATTTCTATCTACCAACAATCGTGCCCTGCCATCGTAAAAAATTTCATGAAGTTCACAAAAATATATGTCAAGCAGAGAATACGAACTAACAATGCAAAAGTATTTATAGAAGTGTACATATTTTCTCAAGTCATGGGAATTATTTCGGATTCTAGAATAGAACATATTCGACGATAAACTTGTGAGAATATTGTTTTCTTTAAATTTTCTGATTATGAAATTGTTACATTATCCGCAAGGAAAAATAGCACGAAAACTTTAGTACAACACTGATTTAACCAGAAATGCTCAGCTCAAAACCTTTTTCGCTTTCTGCCCAAGACAAGAGAGTTTTTCTTTTCAAGGACAATCGTCAACTAAAAAGTGAGTAAGTACGGGAAGCTAAAACAAAGGAATACCTATCACTATTTTTATGCAATTTATCCATTTAATTTTAAAAGTGATTTTGTTTAAATTGATATTATTATTTCTCGACGGATTTTCAGGTTTCCGCCTTCAAGTGGTTAAATATACTTAGTATTAATCCTTCTCTTCTTCATGTTTACTATGAGTCTTGCCTTTGGTTATTTTTTATATAATGTAATAAATTGAATAATAATTTTATATCTCATCAAGTCTTTTGTTGAAGAATTCACGATTCCCAATTTCAAGTCAAATGGATTCTACTGAAAACGAATGTTTCCCTAAATATTTATTAGGATTCAAAGCGATTTTCTCTAATGAATTATTACAACCTGCACAAACAGTTACTACAACGCAGCATTAATGTTAGCAATTGATTGGTTTGAAGAAGCAGCTAAAAATATATATACTTTTGTTAGAATAGAAATCGAACCGGTGATTTTAATTCAGGACAACGTCTGTCCGAAGTCGGGCAGACAACGCAGCAAATGATTATGGAAACGGAAATGGAAATTCTCCACTTTTTATTCTTCAGAAGTTTTTCTTTTTGACGATAGCTTTAAGCAACAGCCATTGTTTGTTCGGTTGTTCTGAAATTTGGGAAGGACAGAAAAAAATCCCCAAAGAAACTATGAAATCAAGTGGGGAAAATATTCTTTTATGAAGGAATACCCAATTTTTCATAAATATAGTGTAAAATTATACAAACCAAGAAACAATCTTAATGGCAATAATATATATGTATGTCTCTCTCTCTCTCTCTCTCTCTCTGTGTGTGTGGATTACATCAGCTGATTAATGAAATTCGGGAAGAAACTTGGCAATACGAATGATGATATATATATTAACATTTAGTAAATAAATCAATTAATTCATTTTTTTTGTAAATTCCGTATCATATTTAATAGACACTCGCGAGTGATCAGATATTATTACACACACACACACACACACACATATATATATATATATATATATATATATATATATATATATTGCACACTATTAATTTTATCAAGGCACTTTTGTTGTGCATATTCTTTAATAAAGAAAAAATTGCTTTTCCCTTTATAAAAAAACAGCAAAGCCTAACCGCGTTGTTGATAACTATACTGTAGAAAATATATATACGTATAATGTATAAAATAATTGTACACACATCCATACACACACACACACACACACACACACACACATATATATATATATATATATATATATATATATATATATAGGTTTAATTCCGGAAATTTGTCACTTAACAGAGCAGACTTATGCCGACTTCACTCGTCAGGGCTTTCCATCTGGCGCTAAACATTATTACTAGTTTTGGCGCTAAACATTATCACATCTCAACACCCGCACAGAAAAACACACATATATACGTAGACATTAAAGTCAACGCGCAATCATCAGGTCATATGCGCAGTGTTTTTACTTGACTATTTTTTTATATAGGTTAGCGATCTATTGCCGGTTGAAGAAATCAATAATGCAAAGAAGATATTTGTCATAGTCGACAAAACAAAAAAAAAATATATATATATACTTAATGAGCCATGGGAGTTACAAAAGTATAGTTACGAATGAGGCCACTAAGTTTTATAGGAAGACGATCAGATTATATACGGGGTATCTTTGCCTGATTTTCCATTTAGAAATACATATATATTTGAGTGTAATGAATATAACTCCGTCCAGGTGTTATGCTATCGTATGTAAGCTGGATCACCTCAAAGCATGTGATCCTGAATTTTTGCCTACAATAATCCTGAAAAATTGTGTTCTTTAAGTGTCACCTTTTCTGTCTAAACTCTGCAAAGTTTACATTTTATTTAACATGCTAAAGTCTACCTTCCTGTACTCGGCATAGGACAGCGTGTTATATACAATGTAAACTTTGGGTCAAATGCTTTGGGTCTGATGAGCAACAAGGTCAGTCGCAAAATACGTATTACCTATGAAATTGTAGAATATCTAAATATTTTTCTAATATATATATATATATATATATATATATATATATATATATATATATATATGCTTTTATTTAATTATATGCTTTCATCTGTGTGAGCACTTACGTACCCGTGAAGATCCCAAAAGTAATATAATTATCAGTTCTGTAAAATGAACGTATATTTTGTTTTGTGTTATATCACCAAACATTGGAAATGAATTCCAAAACATTACCTGTAAACCTTTCTGCTTGTAACTTCGTAATTTTCAACACAACTCTGTTTTCTTTCAAAAGTTCCCTTTACAAAAATTGTCGTATGTTCCTGTTTTCTTCAACTAACTTTGGCGGCATATCAATTGATTAGCACATTCAGTACCCACATGCTATGTTTTCTAAATTACATCTTGTATTTAAATAATCAAAAATATTGTTTTAAACAGTAGTACTGCTGTTTGTTATGATTATTATTTTCATTCTATTATTGAAGTCAAAAATTGAAATATGTTAAATGAAATCAGTATTTTAAAAATGTTAAGTTCCATTCGAATTGAACAAGAATTGCTGCATTTCATTATAATGTGTTTGATTTTCCTTAAACTTATTTCCTTATTCAGTGCCAACCGCTTAGTGTGATTGTTTAAAAGGAAAATAGTCAATAAACATTGATTTAAATATAAAACCATAATTGAATTTATATAATGGAATTATGAGTTGTAAAACTGCACAACCTTTATAAATGCTTGTATTGAAAAAACTACATTCAACCACAACATGACTATTCCCTAGTTGTGATCTAAATTTAGATTATACTATATTATTACCTACGTATGTCTAGCTAGCAAATGATTGACTGAAATTGACGATGACAATCATTTTTTTACCCGACACCATCAATTCAGTTTACTTCAGCATGTATCCTCATAAAACACACCTTCTCAGAAAGATTAATGTCAAGTATTTTGAATTTAATTTTTTACATTAATGAACACCTAGCACAATATCTGTGGCCCGTATAGTTGTGGGTTACAGAGAAAGATTCACATGCTATGTGGAGAAGTAGAGTATATAACGCTTGACCCTCGACAGGAACAGGTTAATATCATAGCAACCAGAGAAACATCTTCTTGGGTCTCTGTATCGAAGAAAACGGTGACTTATCTCGTCAAACCAAGCAACAGCGCGTCGCGGTAATACTACGACGGAAAATGCGGAGAAAAAGAAAATTACAGACCCAAAAGGAAAAAAAGAGGTAAATATTCCATATAACATGCTAAAAAGAAATATTTAAAATAAAAAACAAATCCGTCGTAGGAGTCGCTCTAAAAATATATGCAAATATTTAGCGTCCTTTCTGAGCTGTCAGCCAAATGAAAAAAAATATTCGGCCGATAAAAGCAGTCGTTGTTCTCGAAGTGAGGGAGACATTTATTTTAGTCTGACACAGACCTCAGCACTGTAGCCATTTTGATCTTGTCCATGTCGGTGCCGAGTGCCGGCCGATCATGGCAGTGAAAAGCAATTCGTTTCGATAGGTTGCGGTTTATGCGCCCAACGACCGGGAGGAGCGCGTCTCATTTTTTCGGCGGTGGATGCAACGCGACTCATCTTAGTGGGGGACTGGAATGCTATACTGGACCCCAAGTTGGAGAGAGAGTGGGGAGCTAGCAGAAAGGCACGTGATCGTAGCTTGGTCGATCTCATCGAAGACTTCGGTATCGTCGATAGATACCGGGTCGATTACAAGGGTGGGAAGATGTGGACGTGGGCTAATAGTTGACCTTCTACCAAGGTAGCTAGATACCTGGATAAAATGTTAGTTCGTGAAGCCGATATAGAGCTGTAAGATTGTCCCACGTTCCACTGGTTAGGCTACTCGGACCACAAACTTGTTTGTGCCCGGAAAGATTTAGATAATAGGCTTAGAATGGCTGGTTACTGGAAGTTCAACGTGTCCTTACTGGACAGGCGGGACTTCCGGTGCCAGCTAATTAACTTAGTGCAGCGGCCGTCAACTGGTGTAGTCATTGGGAATAAATGGTGCAAGAATCTTAAGAATAATATTAGGTCTTTCACCATTAAGTTCAGCAAACGGCACAACTTAGATAAGACTGACAAGGTGAAGACACTTAGAGCTAATCAGTCCCGGGCGGTGGCTGGTGGAGATCACCTAGAGATATCCGTAGCTAAGTAGGTCCTGGAGCGGTCGAATAGCGATCGTTACAGGGGTTGGTGATTAGACATAGTTTAAGCGAGATGTCTTCTGAAGCTGTGAACATTTGCGCAGAACTGCGCAAGGAAGAGATTCGCTGGGGCGGCGACTGGTACATTCGAGAAGTTCGCAACCCGGAGGGACATACTATTTGCTCGACTGACGACATGTGCGAGGCGTTTCGGCAGCATTTCAAGATCCTGTTTACCAGGGAGCCTGATCTCCGTGATGAGGAGTTTCGCCACAATTTGGCTGACTTCCCCCGGCTTTTGCCGGCTGATGCAGCTAGCTGCGAGGGAGAGATTACGGAGGGCGAAGTCTACGCTGCTTTGAAGAAGGTCGGCAGAGGTAAATCGCCGGGTCTCGATGGTTTGCCCTATGAATAGTACTTGAGGCTGTCGCACATCTTTGTCCCGAATTTAAATGTTGTGTTCAACAACTGGTTCCGGCAGGGGTCCATCCCTAATCGGTTCACGAGGGGTGTTATCACGCTGTTGAGAAAATGCAAGGATGCGGGGAAGGTGTTAGAGGGTTACCAACTCATAACTCTGCTAAACACAGAGTTAAAGATTTTGGTCAAGATCTCGCAAAATCGTTTGCAATTAGTTGCCGAGTGTCTGTTGGGACCTGAGCAGGCTTATGCTGTGAAGGGCCGAACAATTTAGAGCAAACTGCATCTGATACGCAGGATCATAGAGGGGATAAAAGACGACGGAAAAGCCGCTCTGATCAATTTGGATCAGTCCAAGGCATTTGATTGGGTTGACCATCGTTACTTTGCTGCTGTCCTGCAGGCCCCTGGATTCGTAACCAACTTCAGCCGCTGGATTAGCTTCCTGTATAAATCCCCCATGGCTTGTAGTACAGGTGAACGGAAAGTTGTCGGGCGTTCTGGCGCTGTCTAGGTCGGTCCGACATGGTTATCCACTGTCGTCTCTACTTTATGCTTTGGCGTGGGAACCCCTCCTTTGCCGGCTGAGGGACTTCGTGTGTGGTTTTGGGCCCGACCTCCAGTTAGACAAAAAATTGGTCAGAAGTACTGGCAAAGGTCAGCGCGTCGGTCGCGATTTGGCGTCGAAGAAATTTGTCCTTAAAGGGTTTGGCTGATGTGTGTGCTATATACGTCTTTGCTATTATCCTTTACCGGTTGTCAGTACCTCCATTTTGTAAATGGCGTAGGGAGGTGATCGGGCGTTTGCTATTTTCTCTTCTGTGGAGAGGACGCAAATACTCCGTCGACAAACATGTCTGTTACCAACGTCTGTGTCATGGGGGTCTGGGAATGCCTTACCTGATGGGCCACAAAGTTGCGTCAAGGTTGGTTTTTCTCAGGCGAGAGATTTTGAAAGACTCATTGCTGAGTGGATAGTGAGGGACATGTTCCCTAGCCTATATATCACCCCCCATCTCGAGACGGTGCCGTAAGCCTCGAGGGCGATCGAGTTTTCTCCTCGAATGTCTGGCAGCCTTGCGGGCCATTCCACGGTCCAGTGACCTTTCACAGCCTAGGAGAATCTTCTGTCGTGGGTTAGTGGAGGGCGTCGCGAAGGATTCATTACGTGATGTGCTCCACTTTTCAGAGGATGAGTTTTGCTCGTTCTGGTCTTGGGCGCCAGGTACCGATTATCTCAACAACTGGCTCGGAATAGGTTGTCTCTCAATGACAAGGCCTTCATATGGGGCCTGGCGGATTTGCCAGATTGTGAACACTGCAACCTTGGCTTGGAAGAAACAGCTTCGCACGCGTTCTACCATTGTTCGCGGGTTCACACTATATGGGACCGTGTCGGCGAGTTTACTGCTCGTGTCGCCGCGAGAGCTTGTGCTCATTGATCGTGCATTTGCCTGCGACAATGTATCGCCCCCGTTTTCTGCGATGAAGTGATGGTGTTTCTGTTGCTGCTAGCCACGGTTCAAAAGGTGATTTGGACGACGTGAATGGAGGAAGTCTTGCGAGGTAAGCGTCTTTCACATCAGGTTTTGATCCGATATTTTGAGCATCAGCTCAAAGTAAGAATTAGAACTAATTGGGAACGACAGATTTTGACAGCGTTCAGCAAAAGGTGGGTAAATGTGGCGAGCCTGATACGCGTGAACGGGACTAGTCTTGATTTTCTCTTTTAGATGTGCTGGTTACAACGGGGTGGATTCCATTGGATCTCCTCCCGACTAAGTTAGCTTTCTTTTGTGTACCTAGTTAATGTGAACGAATGTGTTCCTAGCCTGTACACAGCTTTCTCTTTTGTTATAATCGAAATCGACATTTCCAACCTCCCTAGTTTATTTTGGCCTCCTTTTACCTCGGCTGCTTCAGCCTTTTATTGTCCCATTCCATTAATTATTTTATTCCCCCCACTCCCTTAGCTAGTGTGCTTCTTGATTTCACCATTTCGCAGAATACAGCGACCACTCTTTTTCTGGGATGGATGGTTTTTACTAACATTGTTTATTATTTCAGTTAAAAAATTGTATTTTTAGTTTGTTTCTTGGGTTCCTCCCCCAACCATCATTTCATTTTCCATTAAATGTTTTAAATTATGTATTATATTGTATATCAATACTTTTTTATTGTCATGGAGTTTTTCCCCTTTTTTAGGTGTCCCTTGTAAGTTTGTGGTATTGTGGTGTATGAAGGATTGGAAGCTGAGGTACGGGTTCTTGTGGTGAACATGTAAATTGTAATTTGTGATTGGCTCGTGATACTGTTTAGTTAGGTATAGGATAGTTAAGTGAGTACCACCCTCTACCCCTCCTTTTTTCGGCTTTGTGCTACAATTTTTGTGTATTTACAAAAATAAATTTTGAAATTTATTTTGGTCTGACTGGTGACGTGGATAACAGTTTGCGAGATGGTACCGACGAATTGAATTTTCGGCATTTTCTTTTTGTGGCCTGATATTCGAGTCTGAACTTTAAGTGATTTTTCTCTGTGTTGTGGAAGTAATTTGCGAGAAAACATTTTTTTCAATAAAAGATCTCATATAGCCTTGCTTACACAAAGCAGTGGTTTGCAAGAAAAAAAAGGATCGGGTGGAACGTACTTCGAACTAATGGAATACAGATAGAATAATGATGGTTCGTTACAACGTGAATAACATAGCGGCTTCTAGCCGTGAAAGTTAGAATTGACGGAACCAAAGAATGCAGTTCATTCGAGCATTTTCCATGGAAGTATCAATAACTCCCTTGAAAGTGGTGCTGCAAGGTCGAAATCCGTCACCAACAAGGTCGTAGAGAGACTTTTTGACTCTATTGAGACTGAAAACTAGACGTATAGCAGCAGTAATGAGTAAGCCTGATCTGGATCTTGCAAATGTTGAGGTAGTTACTGGAGCAATTCAGAAAATCGACTATTTTCCCTGCGTCTTTAGTAGATCGTATCTATAAATCCCATTTCAGGCCCAACAGTTTCTCAAAACCTTCCCGATTGAAACTCTGTCTATCGTGGCTGATGCTAGTTCTGAGATCAATCGGCGATAATGTAATGCAGTTTGGTTTCCGAAATATTGAATGCAATCACCCAGTTTTTGTCTCAGTGAGTGAGATCAGCTACTAATCTCTGGTTATCTCAAATTTTGGAACTGCACCGATATATCGGTGTATCATCAATTCTTTTAATAAGTCTTGGGACTCCTTGAGCTGTAATAAAAATATTGCTGTGATTGTATTTAGTGAGACGTGAAAAGTTTGAAAAGTGATGAACTTTGTTATGTAATGTTGAATTCAAGGCAAAGACCGAGGCGAATATCTTTGTTTTATCTCTCTAGGAAGAAATAACCACTGGGCCATATATAATAGTGAGACAGACGCTTGTATTTTATTCTTAATTTGGTTTGAGCTCTTCCAGGATTCACGGGATCTATTTTATTTTAGATTTTTAACCTTGTCTTAGACTGCTCGTGCAATACCTACACTTTGCGTTTTCTAGAAAGTTCTTGCATTGATAGTGGAACTTTCAGAATAGAGTAAGAGTCAAATAAAACCGCTCTTTGAGATAGATATTAACGTATTGGTTTCGAAATTTATGGGTTTTGCGCCTTCAGGGGTGGACAAGCGTTGACATTTTTGCAGGATAAAGTTATCCATTGCAGAAAAAATTCTATTCAGAAACAGGTGCAAAAGTTTTACAATCTGCATGCCGGAAGAAGTGTAAGAGAAAATTGATTACAGCAGATGACATCTAAAGCAGCCTGTTTCCCCGTCAAAAAATATCGTTGTATAGAACAGCATGTCAATTGATGGCTTTGGTTTTGCTATGAACTTGGGCACTGACTAGAGAATAGTCTAACGTACCCGGGAGGCGAAGGTAAATATCTGCTAAGAATTTTTCAAGAAAGAATAATCAAAATGGTTCAATTGCCGTCCAGTCGCGTTACGGACGCGGTTGGGTTCATCGATGATCTGGGCCTGTTCATAGGCTCCGAAGAAAAAATCTCTTCAATATCTGCCTTGTTCAATTGGTTTGTTCCAGTGAACTAATCACTCTTTGTGATGGGTATTGAAATTACTTCAGATATGAAATGTAACTGATGAAAATCGGTGAAGATCTGATCAATGCTGTAAGATTATCAATCAAAAATAAGCATCCCGCTATCATGAGGACGAAGAGGATTACATTCATTTCTAGTACCTAATTCAGATTCCACGGGTATTTGGCTAAGACAGTATACAATTAAAATTATGATTCAATGAATTTGAAACAGAGTGGTCCTCTATACTTTCTCAATATCCCTTAGTATGCCAGTATGCTTAGTATTCCCTTAGATATTGCTGCTTATAACACCTTCCTCTGGAAGAGTGGTCAGTCAGTCAGTCATGCTAAGGGCGTCAAATTGTTTTTTTTAATCGTTTCATCCCCGAGCAAGGCGGTAACGCCACTGATGTGCAGGGGGCTACGTAATAGTGAAAAGATTGGAAAAGAGAAAGCTGGAAACCACATCCTAAACAGGGAACAAGGGATGAGCCTCTTAACCTGTTCAATAGACGAGGGTGGAGTGTGAACCGGGCGATAGATAGATCTATCTATTCCAATTGAAAAAAAAAACAAAGTGAGAAGATTGGAAAAGAGAAAGCCGGAAACCACATCATAAACAGGGAACAAGGGATGAGCCTCGTAACCTGTTCAATAGACGTTGGTGGAGTTTGAACCGGGCGATAAATAGACCTATCTATTCCAATTGATAGACCTATCTATTCCAATTTTGTGTTTTGTATGTGCTTTGTGGTACAGTGGATATCGGCTCGGAACGAGAAACCGGGGAGCCGGGTTCGAATTCCAGTTGAATCCATTGTATTCACTTACGCGTAAATACCCTTGGGAAAGGTATTAATTCGTCTCTTCCTTCCAGTTATGGGTTAAATAATAGGACAGATTGGTTTCTATAGCCTTAGTCGGCAACCAGTCTACCGCAGAAAGCAATGGCAACCTACTGCGGGATAATCTTCTGCCCAGTCAGTCATGTCTCTTTCGAGACATGATCGCCCAAAGCGTGTATCACGAATGACACTTAATTGACTGACTGATGTGCAAATGACACCAGATCAATGAATATTTGATAGCTTCCTGTGAAATTATAGCCAACATATTATTCTTAAATTTCTGTTCCACTGGAACGAATTCCTACTGCACTTCACTCTTTAAGTGATATGCTAGGCTAAAATAAAGTTTACTAAGTAGCTATATGCACATCTCCTTATGTGGTTATCAAATCTCACAGATTACTAGTACATCACTCTACATGTGTGGCCTTGTGTCAGACTAAGCTGAAGTTTTGTAAATAGCAAAATGCTGCACACAGTAAGAGAGACATTTTTAACTCTTCCTTAATATATGTCTGTCCTCTTGTGTTTAGCAGTTTACTTGAGTCACAAAGACCGAATTAGTTTAATATGACGAAAAATGATCAGGCAACCGGAAGAGCTACAGAAAAATTAAATTACGATGTGAAATATTTAGGGTAGACTATCCATTACAATGAGATATTGATTTATGCGCAATGAGTAAAGTCTCATTACTTTGTTGTATGCGTTTAAGTTATATTTGTATCTTCGCTTTTTCCTCTACGTTTAGGCATCCTGAAAATTTGAAGAATAATTGTACGGTATCTCTTAAAAAAAAATCAGTCAATTTCCACTCTTTATTATTCCATTTCGATCAACACAATTTTAAGTTTTTCTTCAATGAATTGAGACAGGAATGGTTCCACCATGGTTTCATTTTCAACTATTACGAGTATTTTGGATCTAATGACTCAAGTGATGTAAATTGAGATCCACATTAGAAATGAACCCCATGTGTTCCTAAGCAGCGATATACTCTCAGGTGAAAAATGATCGCAAGGAAAATAATATGTTATCGGCTACACCAATGAAAAAGATCTCCTCAGGTGTTTTTCTCCTGTTAACTGTACGCTACGTTATTGTGAAATTTAATAATTTGTCATTTTTCTTCCAGCTATGGGTTAAATAGAAAGACAAATAGGTTTCTATGACCTTGGTTAATAACCAGTCTACCGCAGAAAGTAATGGAAATCTACTGCGGGGAAAATCGTCTCCCAATCAGTCATGTCTCTATGTGGACATGATCCCTCAAGCGTGTATCACGTATGGCACTCAACTGACTAACTTTTGTTTGAACGTGTTTGAATCGATATTTTACTATAACGCAAAACCTCTATTGTGTTGCGCTCTGTGTCAAAATGTCTTCGAATTAACAAACTCATCGCCAAAATTTATAACATTTTCGGCCAGAATTAAGTGAAAGGAAGTGCGACTACATTATCCGTGCATGTAATCTTCATTCACATATCTAATGTATTTAAATAAATATTGAATATCTATATGAATAACTTTGTTCCGTTTCCCCTAAGTAAAACGGTTGGTATATCAGATTTATTAAAATAATTGCAGCTTCGATCTTATCGTAAGATTATTATTATTATTTATTTATTTATTTTGAAAAATATCTCTTGAAAAGACAGCACAGTAAAAAAGTGGCATACTTCTCGATGAAAACAAATAAAAGTCGCGGTCCAAAATTCAAAATGCTTAAAGCCTTCTACAGGACTTTGAAGAATATAATATCTCGTAATTGTCTGAAGTATTGGCGCCACAATGTAGAGACTAGTTAGCTTTAATATTGTTATAATAATGATAATGTCTAATCTTTGACATGTCTAATAACGATACTGCCTCATACTTTAGATTTAGACAACAATTAACGAAACCACATAGGTATTTTCTTTTCAAATTTCATTTAATTTATCTTTGGTTATAGAACTCGTAACATAATATTGATATTGACAGTTCCATTAAAAATTTAATTAATTAAACGCAACAGTCAGGTAAATATTTGGCCTCATGCTATCAGTTGTAAAACAAATCTACAAGAAAATTCAAAGATCAATAATCAATCTTATCTCGTGCACCGACAATCATACTTCAAATTGCTCCCGACTGGACGACGATGATGTCAGAGGGAGATGAAAACATAATGGTGTGCTGACGATTCAATGTTGTATTGAGCATATGTGTGTAAATGAACCTCACTAACTTCATATCTAATACAGAATCTTACACATCATCGAGGAAAGATTAAGTACACCCTGCCTGCTTCTAAATCACAATAAATTATATGAGATTTGGCAAGAGGAATATAACAGAAAAAAGAAAAAGTCACTATCCAGCAAAAAAAAAAAAACAAATTACTTGTTCAAATAAGTTTTTACTGTGAATTTGTTTTTTCATTAAATCAATGTTGGGTAGCAGACACATGACAGTTCCTTGACCGGCAGAATAAAAGGGTCAATTGATTCTACGCTAAATTGAAAATTGACCCAAACTGAGATTGAAAGAGCGCTTCAATTTTGCAGAACGTAAACATGAAAGGAACCTATTTTATGTTTCAGGTAGGGAATCGGGACATATATAAAACAGTAAACGGTACACATAAATAAAAATAAACAGATTGAGATAGATAGATAGATAGATAGATAGATAGATAGATAGATAGATAGATAGATAACATACAGGGAAGCGAATAGATTGATTAGATTGAATGCTATACAGACAGAATAGAAGCAGAGAGAGAAAAGGCCGAGAGAAAAAGAACAGTCTGAGATAGATAGATAGATAGATAGATAGATAGATAGATAGATAGATAGATATGAACAGACTTCTAGATAGATAGATAGATAGATAGATAGATAGATAGATAGATAGATAGATAGATAGATAGATAGATACGAACAGACTTCTCTATAGATAAAACATTTATGAAAACATAAAATATTTAAATTCCGGCAGTAAATAAACCAGCGGAAATAACTTATGAAAATAATTAAGCTGAAAAAAAAAACAAAAATAAAACACTGGAAAGAAAGCTGCGGGAATGAATGAATGGAAATAATCAAATAGAAATAAACCAGCGAAAATAAACCAGTACAAATGACCCAGCGGAAATCAACCAGTGCAAATGACCCAGTGGAAATAAACCAGTGGAAATGACCTAGCGGAAATACACCAGTACAAATGACCCAGCGGAAATCAACCAGTGGAAATGACCCAGCAGAAATAAGCCAGTGGAAATGACCCAGTGGAAATAAACCAGTGGAAATAACCCAGCGGAATATCAACAGTAAATTGATATTCCGATAAACAAAATCAACCAACTAGCACTGAACACACAGCTAGAATTACAATCGGTTGAAATCTAGAATATCTATTTCATAAATTAGTTTTTCAGGAAGTCTCGTAACTTTATCACATATTGTAATATTGATGAAAGTTTGCTCCCAAAGATTAAGGTAGGCGTTGCGGAAGATCATTATGATAATTATATAATAATATTTTGCTTCTCAATACACGTGATACCCATTTTTATTAATATGGTTGGAGGTGGTTTCTATTATTTGGTAAAGTAATTTCCGATTGTGTAGCGCCACTCTGCAAGGAAGAGAAGGAAAAAATCATCTTCAAGACTTATGTTTTCCTCTAATCATAATCTTATACCTGACGGGGCCAGGCTGATTAATATCCGGAAACAATAAATCGAATTAAAAAGAAAAAAACTTCAATCTAACGTCAGCCTCTCAAATCAGCTAACCGAAGAAAAAAAAGGTTTTAGATATTTTTATAACATCAAGTGCTCAAAAGGTTATTTGTCTGAGATTTTATCAACGGAGCCAAATCTAAACAAGAAAGAGCAAGAAAAATTACATTAGCTTTGAACAAAAATAACCCCTAATCCTAGCTGATCCTATACTGCCTTCCGAGGTTGGATATTTTTTATCCATCGGTAACTGTCTGTGATTAGTATCAGCCGAAATCCTAAACCCGCCTTTTCATATCGAATCGGATATCTTTTCGAAAAGAAACTAAACTGCAGACACATTTTATTGGATATAGGCCACACACAGACACACACAGAGACATACACACGCACATACACACAAATATATATATATATATATATATATATATATATATATACTGTGCTGGCCGGTTTTCTAATAGTCGAACAACATGATTCATATGAAAATTTTTCTTGCACACAATGTGTCGCAAGGAGCATTATCGTTCTGAACTATTTCTTCATCATCCTAATCAGGCATTGTGTCTATAATACACGAGTCTTCATACATAATTTATTGCATTAGAATGTAATTTCTTTAATCTTTTGAACAATTCAATCTTCTATTCAGCTTTCCCTTTATATTTGTGTTAATGAAGTTTTTTTTTTGTTGCTATAACTTGTACAATTTTGTTTTACATAATGAACTCTGTACTGTATCAACTAAATGGTCAATGATATAACTACATTCACTATACACATGTCTGGTTCTTAATTTTGAATTACTTGCTAAGACTGACAAAAACTTTCTTTCATTTCTTTTTGTTTAATTTTGTAATGTTTAGTTGGAGCGAATAACATATGAAGGGTTCGAACACTGTTTCTATAAATTCACAACCGCCTGCCTGTCTCACGCTGCGTCATCTTCTCTGTAAAAATCCCAAATTTTATCTTTTTCAGGAGAAATGTTATCCATGATTTTTAGGTGTTTAAAAGCAAGCTAATGTCTAACTACAATAACTTGCCAAGACTCCTTACACTCATGTTAATATGATGGCGCAATTAATACTTAGCAATTTACATACTGTCATGAATTCATCCTGTCACATTTTTTATTAGCCCAATATTTTGTTGGGACCCTTTTTCACCTTCAAGCCGCTTAATGTGGTGTATCTTAAGCACTACAAAAACCCAAATACATATTTTTCCAGTACTGAAATCCAAATACATTACTGACAATTGCATACAAAACTTTCTATAACAATATAAAGGTATACTGAATATATATATTTTTATATATATTGCGATGAAAACATTGTCGTCTGAACCACACATCACTCAATACATCCCGTGCCTCACAAATAAAACTGTAACTTTTAGGTAAAAATTGACATTATCGTTCAACATGGTCTTCTTCTAGGATGATACACTGATTCCAACGCTTCTCTTACAATTCCATGTTTTTTTTTCTTTTTTTTTGAACGATTTGTCTTTGGTATCAAAATAAGCCTCATTTCCTGATATCACTTCTTCATTGGAGCCGATATTTTTCCCAGGAGCATTCGTTTAAGGTTTACCAACAACCAGTAGTCGCTGAGGGTCAGATCTGGAGAATAGGGTGGATGCGGAAGCAATTCGAAGTGCAATTCATGTAGTTTTCCCATCGTTGCGATCGACTAATGACAAAGTACATTGTCTTGGTGAAACATCACTTTTTCTTCTTCTTCATTTATGGCCATTTTTTAGCGATTTATCCCGTCAAACGCACCAGTAATGTTATATAATATTTGCTATTGATGGTTCTTCTTTTATCAAGGTTAACAATGCACTAAATACCTTGCCCATCTCAAAATACAGAGACCAAAGTTTTTGCCTGCTGATGTTTGCATCTTTGGTCGCTTTGGACGGATTTCACCTGCTGCTGTCCACTCAGCTGAATGCGAATTTAACTCCGGAGTAAAGTGGTTGAGCAATGTTTTATCAATTGTCACGCAAAAACGTCTAATTGCTACGTTGAAACAGTTGCAAACAACGCCCTGAATCGTCGCCGATTTGTTAGTTTTGATCAACTGTAATCAAACTCAGAACAACACTTTAAACACAGCTTTCTCATTGACAATTTATTATGCAAAATGTTAAATAAAATGCCTTCTTCTCATATGTTCAATTCTACAGCTATTCTCGCAACTTCAATTTACGATGGGTCAAAATGATTTTAGGTGACCTGAGCGTTCAGATACATTTGTGTTTCTACGACCGCCTTTAAAGTCAACAGACATCTCCTTAACTGTTGTTTCAGACGGGGCAGAATCTGAATAACACTTATAAAAGTATCGCTTTGTTTGACCCGTATTTTCTCATCAGCAAGCAATTTGTTGGCAACATACAAAATTCAGAGTTTGTCATTGTTTTGAACATTTGAAAGAGTAGCTTCACTTTATAACTCCAATTTGTTGACACCAATGTTTACTATATATATATATATATATATATATATATTATAAATTATACTTTAGAACAAGTACAAACTACATTCAACTACAAATTTGTACATACTGAAAAACAATGTCTCATCAGTTAGTAAGTAATGATGGTAATAAATGTTATTTATGAAAAGAGAATTTATGAAAATTCACTTCTATTTGTTGTCAACTTTTTTGTACAATGTAAAGAGGATAGGAAAAATGAGAAAACAAAGTGAGAAATCATCAAAAGGGGAAAAGGAAGGACTCAGAGGAAATAACGAAGCAAAGAGGAAAACAAGAGAGAAAGAAAGAAAGAAACCAGAGAAAAGTGCCATCTATATCTAAAAACCTTTTCCCTATGGCCTTTGAATTCGCTGATTTTTATCCAGACATTTCTAAAGAGGAAATTCACATAATTTTGAACTGTAGAAAGGTAGTTCTTATCCACGATAACGAAAAATGGACTAAAATTTTACTTGATAGTTTTGATTTATCTATGGGAAATCTGGATTCGGCAGAGTCTTCAGCTTTAGTTGGATTATTTCTTCTGTACAACCTCACGGCGTTTAAAGAAATCAATTTAAATAATATACGATTTTATAGAGATGATGGACTCATGATAGTAAATAAATCTACTGGGGGTAAGGTTGGTGAACTTTGAAAATTAATTCATAGAGTTTTTTAATCTTTTGGTCTTGGCGTAGTTATTAATCCTAATATAAAACAAGCTGGCTTCTTAGACATAAGGCTAGACTTAGTTTCTAATAATTTCCAACCGGTACATGAAAAATAATGCTAACCCAATTTACATAAACCCTACATCTAATCCCCTACCGTCAGTTATCAAACATATTCCATCATCAGTTGAACATCACATTAAAATACACTCCTCTAGCAAAGAACTACTGCAAAAACATAAAATAATGTTTGATAAAATTTTTAAGGATAGCGGTTACCAACCTTCTGAGATTGATTTTTAGAAAAAATATAGTGGCTCCAGAATAAAAAATAGAAACAGAAAAATCATATAGTATAATTCTCAATTTAATCAGTTAGTTAATTTTAAACCCGGACGTATATTTCTTAAAATAATTGATAAATATTTTTCTCAAAGATAACCCTTTTAAGCAATTTTTTTAACAGGAATACGCTGAAATTCAGTTATATTACCTCTAAGAATTTAGAAAAAATAAGTAAATAACATAATAATAACATATTGAAATTATGCAACAAATCCTATTCTAGTACCTGTTTTTAATTTGCCCCGTAATAATGACTTTTGTAATTGTTTAAAACATTGACCAATGTGACTTATCTAATAAGTGTTTAACTAAATCCCTGGTCTATACGTGCTCTATCTAATCCGTAGCAAATCCTAGGATTACTAAATTTTATAATTTGTAATACAATGAACTTTTTTAAAAAACGTTTTTACAATCATCTCTCATCTTTTACTAATAAGGATAAACAAAATATGACATCACTTTCTAAATATTTTTGGAAGAAAATAATACACCTAAAGTTAAATGGAAAATTCTCAAGCAGGCTAGAATATCTAGATCGATAAATGAAGCATGATTTTCTTGTCTACAATAAAAAATGAAAATTAGTAAATGCACAAAGAGTGACATGTTACTGAATCAGAGGCATCCAACTACAGTAAATTGTAAGCATATGAAAGAATTAACTTTACTATAAAAATCTAAGTTTTGAATTTTCAGCAATTATAACTTTTTTACGGTATTAATCTTACAGTCTTGATAATTTAGTTTAACTGTATGATCTTACTTCTTATGTATTTTATCTCTATTTTATCTTATTTTCTGTTACAAATTTTGATTGATTTAATGTTTTAAATTTAACTTTTTTAACATTAATTTTTGCTTTAATTTTTATTATTTTTATTAATTCAATTTAATTTATATATTATTCCAATCTGTTAGATTAGCAGGCAGTAATCAATTTCTATCTTCTTATTGTAATTTTAAATGTCCCTTGATCTGCGCTTTTTGAAGAATTCCTATGTTTGTGTATGTGATTTCATAATTTTTTTAAATGCCAAAGGATTTAGTTTTATTCAGTGGTATGAACAAATGTATCTATCTCCAATTAATTTCCGGCCAAAATATGACATTTCCTTTTCTTTGCACCCCCTGTTGTCTCCCCCAACACTCTCTTCCCCCTCTGTGTATTTTCTCACTTCCTTCTCCCTCTGTGCATTTTCTCACATTTTTCCAGACGTCGCATGACCGATGTCTGAATATGCGTTTATTTTATTTACTACCTAAATTTGGGGTCTATTTCTCCTTGAGCCGTTTCTCATTGCTTCTTTCCTCTTGTTCCTTTTTTTCTCATTTGTTTTCCTCTTCGTTTTTTATTTCATGTGTCCTCTTTCCCCCTTTTCTGATTTCTCTTTTAGTTTTCTCATTTTTCCTATCTTCTTTACCTCGTAAGAATAATGTTGCCAATAAAAGGGAGTGAATTTTCATAAATTCTCTTTTCAAAAATTACGTTTATTACCACCATTACTAAATACCTGATAAGACATTGTTTTTTCAATGTCGAATCAAAATGTACAGTTTTGTAGTAGATTGTACTTTGTACATTATCAAAAGTATAATTTATAATAAATATTCGTTGCTCTATTTTTATACTGAGCACTCTTTTTAATTAATGTTTTGAACCTTATAAATATATTCGTCTTACCTTATTAATTTGGTTTATATATATATATATATATATTCGAAACATATGATGTTGCATGTAACAGACAATGAATGTCTATTTTTTTAATCATGAGCAGTTCTAAACATCGTATTTTGGCTTTAATTTCAGGTGAAAATAAAGAAAAACTTCTACAATATTTAGATATATTTTCTTATGCTGGTTGTAAGCTTACTTTTCACATTTCTGATCAGAGTTCAATTAAACAACATTTATAAGAAAACATACCAATGCAATTAATATTCGACAGATATTAGCCAATAAGACAATAATTTTCAATCATACTACACAGTAAAAAGAACTTCAGATATTGGAGGTCATCTACATTAAATCAAAGCAACCCACATTTAATAATATCACTTTTCAATCTGGTCATAGCATATTAAATTGCATTTAGACATATGGTTCTTTTAACATCCTGGTCTCTGACGCGGTGTGACGTCATAGAACCGCATTACAAATTTACGAACTGCGTCTACTATTCGGTGAATGTTTTCTTTGCTTAACAAGGTTTTATGTCAACGCAAGATAAAATCATCTTTGATAATGGATGTCTTTATGTTAACGTCACTGTAAACTGTTTGAAGATGGCTCATGTGAGCTGAAATCTTAGAACCAGCATAATAAAAAAATCCAAAATTTGAATAATTTTTGTCTTTATTTTCGTCTGAAATTAAAGACAAAATACGATATAATATACATCCATTGTCTGTTATATTTAACAGTATATATTTAGAAAATAATCTGCTGCCTCGATAAACAATATATATATATATATATATATATTGTCATCCGCAAACAGATCTGTTTCGCCGTATCACAGCTCATCAGTACGGTTAGACTCCGATTGCTTTTTTACCCAGGATTGTAACCCGACCGAATATATATATATATTTATATATATATATATATATATATATATATATATATATATAGTTTTCCATATGGGACTTTTCAAGTAAGAGTCATGATTTTAATTTATCAAATCTAGGTACCTTCACTATTTTGGCATAAATTTTCGATGCTGAAGTTTAAAATGAAATTTTAAAAATGAAAGAAACATTATTGAAGATTTTATTTTAGATTTAATTAAAAGCTTAATGATTCAATTTATTGTTTTCATTAAGTAAAAAAATTCTGGTGTATTTCAGATAGGAAATTATATAGATTGGAATGTCAAATTCAATATTGATTTCTTAAAATTTTCTTATAACGGCCATTTTCTTAATTTCAAGAAATCTGTAAACAAACAAAAATTCATCGATTTTAAAAATATTTCAAAAGATTTCTGACACTTTATTTTAGTAAAATTACAAAACTGAAAGTAAATTAATGTGACTTTAAACAAATATTATTTACTTATAGCATAAAAAATAATATAAAACCAATTATTAACGATCGGTCGTTTTCATCTGATCAAACGTTTGACGGACTGTTCAATGATGAAGCGATGACCTGCTGCTACACATGACCATAAATGCAATTTTCAGAAATCTAATGGAAGTGACAAAACTATTTAATTACGTAACCTTTTCATAATAATGGTAATTTTTGTCCACCATATATGAAAATAAGAAACGTATTAAATAATTAAAATCATTTTAAAATTAGATAGCAGCAGGATGCTTAACAATCTTTGCAATTTTGGACTCGTAATTTTGTTTCCAATTATCATTGTAAAACTTCTAGTGAATACCCCAATAGAAAACTTTACACGATTGTAAATTATCAAAATTTGTTATAATTAAAATGTAAAACATTTGAAAAAATTATAGTAAAAATTCATTATTCATCCAATTTATTTTATTTCTTCAGAAAATAATGTCCTCAATATTACTTATTTAGAAAAGCAATTAAAAGTTTTTTTCTACCTAAGTAATGTCATAGATTTATTGGATTCATTATTTTTCAATTCAGAGCAAATTTTCACTTAGATAACATTAATTTGAAAAAAAAAAACATAGGTGATTTACACTCTATAAAGACTCCTACTTTTAACAAAAAAATTGTCAGGGAATACTAAGGTTATGTGCAAAACTTCATGAAATTAAATAAGTGGGGGGGGGGTAACATATTTAAAAAAATATTTTACTAATATTTTCTAAAAAAGCATTTAAAAATAAATCCATTCATTTGTGAATAAGACATTTCATTAAAATCGGGCAATTATTTGATTTTTACAAGAATTTCCAAATAAATGTGTTTTTAACGGAAAAAAGCGCAAAAAATCAATGTTAAAAAGTCGTAGAAGGCGATGACGTAAACAAGACAAGATTTTAACCAAAATTTTGAACGTGTAAGAAAGGATTAAAAATTTAAAACAATAATTTAAAATTATTTGATCTTTCCTGTTAATAATAATATAAACATTTTGATGGAAAAAGTTCGTTTTTTATTAAGTTTACGGGCTTTTTTATTCATACTATGCTGTTTTAGTGATTTTTATTGGAGGTACCTAATAAAATCTGTAGTATATCAAGTCGAAACTAACTGAGTACTAACTGTTTATATAATACTATTTTAAGTCAAGCATTGGTAATCTTTCCCAATAAACCCTGCATAATACATCGGAATTGTAAAACTGTTAGTTCTCTTCACTTTGATGTGTATATATATATAGTCATCCGCAGTCAAATCTGTTTCGCTCTATCACAGCTCATCAGTACGGTTAGACATCCGATTGGTTTTACCCAGGATTGAAACCAGACCGAAGTGGACATTTCGGCAAGTTCGTAAAAATATAGCAATTACTAGGTAATAAAATTTAAGTGCCTAATTTTAGCTTTAATAAATTACCCTTATAGTGGGCGACATTTGTCTGAATGTGTATATATATATATATATATATATATATATATATATATATAGTCATCCGCTGAAAGACCTGCTTCGCTGTATCAGTACAGTTACACATCCGATTCCTTAAATCCAAGATTGAAACCTGAGCAAACTGACATTAGTCGGCGATTCTATCTCTGAGCTACCCCCTTTCTCTCTCTCTCTCTCTATATATATATGTGTGTGTGTGTGTGTGTGTGTTTCTATACATATCTACATGTGATATGTCGATCTTTATTACAATTTGCTGTGTGAATGTCTCAGTCTACTCTTCTGCGTAATTTTATATCAATCACAAACTTTTACAGAGTTTTTTGGATCAACGTCTTCCTACAACTTATTTTGTAACCATACCATTCATTATATATTCAGTATATTCATATATTTGTGTGCGTGCGTGTACTGGTGTGCGTGTATAAATACTGTATTCCTACCTCTTCATATCTTTACATCTTTCCACTTAACTGATCAGATATTTCCTGTAACTTCCATAGATTTATTTATTCTTCATATCTGTTGGCTTATAATCTGAGTAAAATCAAGTATGCGCTTCTATTTGTTTATCTTCATTCCTGTCAGAATTGATAGGAAATGATTCCTTTGTTTAGTTTAATTTTGTATTGTTTTTTTATTCATTTTATTAAAAAAAACTACAAAAGTTTTTTATCGACGTCAACCCAGTTGGGGAATGGAAGAAACAGATTTTGATTTGGGTATAAAATATTTCTATCTTTGCAAATCTCGTCTCCATCTTTCGCTGACCCCAGAGTCAGTCTCCTGATTGAAATGAATATCTTAGATTCGAAGCACTGAGGTGGAAACTTTTGTATGAACTTAATAAATTTATTGAAGGGGACAAGGTAATGCAAATATAAAGAAACATGTACTGATGTGCAAGTGCGTTACTGTGTCTGTAAGATTAATTTCGTAAATATCTTTTCTTTCGTGAATATGAATAAAGCGTCTGTTTCTCTCTTACATTATTTCGAATTCGTTTGTAGACGACGAACATTTTAAAAATAAATATTCTTTTGCCCTAATTCCTTACTAAGAGTTAATATGTCGAAAAGCTACGCAAATGTAATTTGTGGTCCTGGTATGATAATAAACTGCATCCGGCAGCAAGGCCTCTGATTGGAAAGTTGTGAGGAGAATGGAAACACTTCTTAATTGTTGTTGTTTCCAGGTCGACTTTGACGCGGAACGGTAGCACCTGTTATGGTCCCAGCAAATAGTTCATACCCAAACTGGGATCAAAACTCAATGAAAGTAGAAAAATAAAGTTTTATAGAAAAATATACATTATTGAAGGAAAAATATTAGTTCCCAGTAATACATTTTATAATACAAAACAAGATGAAATCTTCAGTTTTCTATTAAAGAATAAAAACATTTAAGTCCGACTATATAAACCTTCCCATTGTAATCAAACATTAAAAACATTAAAACCCCACTTTTTGGCATCAAATAACCCACAGATGTTGATAAGCCGTTAAACAAAACTAACAGTTATAAAACGAATTTGGCATAATTGATATTGGATATAGTTTTTGCCACTAACTCAACAAGTAAATTAAAGTAAGAAATGATTTTAACATGCGAGTTTCTCCCTATATTTTCAAGGATTTCAAACATTTCTCATGAATACAATATATTTTGGTTTTTGAGTTTGAGTTTAAATTTTCTTTAACGGCATATAAATCTCTGTGGGTTATTTAATGCCAGAAAGGTGGGGTTTTAAGATATTTTTTATTGTTCGGTTATAGAGAGAAGGTTGATTTGGTCAGATTTTAATTTAATTTTTTTGTTTTTATTCTTTTTTTTTATTCTAGAAAACTTAAAATGTTTTCTAGTTTTGTATTAAAACTGTTTTGCTGGGAATTTCTTCTTTTAAAAATGTTTTGTTCAAAAATGTATATTTTTCTATAAAAGTCTATTTTTATGTATATATTTCTAAAAAAGTGTATTTTTATACTTTCATAGTGTTTTGAGCCCATAGCTGGAACCCTAATAGGGGCTACCACTCCGGGTCAGGGTAGACCTGGGAATGACAGAAGTTATGAGGTGGTTACATGTATCTCACGACCTCCCAATCAGATGCCTTGCTGCCGGATGCAGTTTACTATCATGCCGAGGACCAGGTTTTTTTTTGTTTTTAGCCTTTGACATCTAGTCTATTGGCGGCTAAATATGCACTTAAAAATTTGAAGGCACTATTGAATACTTAGTAAAGTCATTTTACCTTATTACCTTTATTTTATTAGTCTGCTTAGATTCTATCTGTTCTTTTATTCAGAAATACACAATAAATGAGATACCTCTTGATATTAACGAGTTTTTGGTTTGTGTTTTTTAAAATCATTCAGTGCTTTTTTTTCAAACTAGAAAAACCTTATAAAAATATAAGAACCTTTTCACCAAAGTAGCGAAAACATGTGAAATTTCATAGTAGTAATTTAACCAGTATTCTGTTGTATCAAGCGTTATAGAATGTTCGTAGTCGTGATTTGTTAGAAATCATACATATGTATGTATGTATGAACGTTTGTTTATTAGGAATGTCTTTGGATGGAGAAGAAGTATAATGAATCAGCACACGTGCAAGAAAAAAAGAGGACGATGTGCAACGTGACCTTACCTACAGGTCGTGGTTGAAGTTTCTCCCGTTACATTTTAGTTCTCTCTCTCTCTCTCTCTCTCTCTGCTCCTATCTGACTGGCTGACACTGATCGATGTCATTTATAGTCATCTACATTTTTTTGCACTGGATCGCTAAGTACTTTTTGGTCTTGCAAATCGCTTCCCTTGGTCAGAAAATCAATTTAACATCTACTCGCGAAATCAGTTTTCAACTTTTTCTTTAAGCACGAGGTCAATTCTTTTTTCAATGCGGAAAAACCAGGATTTCACACGTCATTGTGAATTTTTGTACAAGTGAAGAAGAAAGTTGATTTTCTATCAATATAGAAATTCTAAATATAAATGTCAGTAATGCTTTCAATTCAATTGCAGGACAATATTTCTTTTTTGGAATGGTTTGTCTTAATCATTTTGATTGGAATAAATAGTAAGGGATGTAAATCTTTTCCCTAAGATCATTCTTATCACAAAGAGATATAGCAATATAGCTAGGAGAGCCACTCCCTCATCGCCAGTACATTGGGCTTGGGAGGTAAAGCAAGACTACTCTCACCTGTTATTTGTTTCCTTTAGGATATCGTTTAGTATGCGTAAATAATCAGTCCCTGTTTAAATGCATGCTTAGCTTAAGAAACAGATTAAATATCTTTTAACTTTCCTTTTTCTTTTGTTACCAACCTGATGAGTTTTTAAATATTTCTGTGTTGGGTGTCCTCACTGAACGTATTGCCCGATAAATGCTGTGTGCTAGATTTATGCCTTCATTTGATTAGTAACAGGGAAAGCGGTTTCTACTAGATGGAAAAATAAAGTTTTTTTTTATACGGTTATAATCTACTGTGAGGTCGGCAAAGCAAGTATACAGTTTCCTATTACAAAGGTATGCACATTTCTGAAGTTGTTTGATGAAATATATTCCATTATTATAACCTTTACCGAGTGATTTTTATCCTCACTATCTTCTTCAAACTTTCTGCCGTTGTCACATCTACGCTTCGCTTATTAAATCACTATATCCCTAATCTGAACGAAACCAAAAAAGTACCAAGGAGATGATATTTGTAAACCCAAGAATCCCATGTTAATATTATTTCAATTTATACTTTCACAACGATAGATTCAACAGAGATATCTCTTCATGCGTGAGAGTTTTGAGGATCACCGTCTTGTTTCCTATCCATCAATGCGCTATAAACCCATTTTGTTCATGCGTTTCCGATTCCAAAATTCCTTCATAAAATGAAGGAACTTATTATCGCATTCTAGAAGAAAGTAATCTATGCTCAGAAGTCCAGTCTTAATATTTGGTAATACTTTATTATTCATTAGTAGTTAAAAAGTTTTTTTTAATGTCTTCATTAGATGGATAATACTTGTTTATGCTTGAAGATTAACTTTGTAATATTTGGATGTAAATTGGTATATTGTCTATTTCTGTGAAAAGGTTTAGTTTAGTATAGTCTAGATTTAAATGCCTGTGAAAGCGTCTTTGAAACGAGGATATTTCTTCTGTGTTGCTTTTCATTGTTTGAATTTAAGAGAAACAAAAAAGAAGGTCTTCTTTGGAGGGTTAATTATTTTGGGGAGAAACAATTGAAAGGGTTATTATTTGGGGGAGAAACAATTGAAAGGGTTATTATTTGGGGGAGTAACATTTGAAAGGGTAATTATTTGGGGTAGAAACATTTTAATGGGTTATTATTTGGGGGAGAAACATTTTAAAGTGTGACTGAAATTAATAAAAGATAACGGAAGAAAGGAAACAATACAAAATAAAAGAGCGAGTGAAAAAAACCGGATAATGTAAAAGTAAAATGAGAAAATAAATTAGATTTAATTAAAAATGGAGATTCTATAATAAAATTTACTGGGGACTTAAGGCTATGGATTTGAGAATAGACAAGAGAAATTGCCCAGAGATATATTAAGAGAAATAAAAAGTACGTAGTTTTATCATTTTCCTCAAGAAGGCAATAAAGAGGCTAAGACCCATGGCGATTCTGAGTATTAACGAATGCCAGAACAAAATAAAAATATAATGAACAATATGCAGCAAGATAGAAGATAAAGTTTACACAAGCAAAATGTGCCAAAAAAAAAAAGAATATTTTATCATAAAATATAGGGGAATTCTAGGCATTTTCACTGTAAAATGATAAAACATTGCAGCCAGCGTTGAAATTCTTAAAATCTAAGTACCATCAAAGCAATTTTCATGAGATAGTTTCTAAAACTAAATGCCAAGTAAGGACAAATAACATTGCAGATTCGTCTTTGGATTTTTATCAATAATTAATAAATACACAGAAGAAGCACCAGACAAGATGTGGCAGCAATATGCCACACCAAGAGATGTAGTAGACTTATAATTATGCATCTAGCGAGAAAGATTGTCTCGCACGACACAGCGAATCAACATTCCTAACATAGAACCTAGCAATAGACTCAATATAGTCTTTCTACTTTAAGTTAACTGAAAAGGTTAGCCCGAGAAAGTTCAGTGAGTCAGTGCCCTGGAGGTTAGCATCAGCATGGTTGATTGTTGGCAATAAGGTTTTTCTTAGACAATTAAAAAAACTGCTTTGTTTTGGAGTTGTTAAATGTAAAAATAAAATTATTTCCTCTGTTAATAACCGATATAAATTACTTTTTCAGATTTACTGCCAATTCGATTTTATCGAACAGAGAAGACTTACTATTAAACAGGAATAAATAGTTATTTCACCGGCACTGAGTTGGATGAAATCAGGAAAGTCTTTGATGAAAATGAGGAACTATATAGATCCATGGATAGAGGACTGCATGGCACTTGCATTACAGCAGAATGATCTAGAAGTGTGGCCATTGAAGACAAGATTGATTTTGCTATTCGATAAGAAAGATTCACCTTGTGAATAAGACTGCCATGCCAAACCCAGTAAAATACCTATGATATGTCGAATACAACAGCTTGAAAAAGAAAAATCTAATTTGGACAGAAATGAAACCAAGAATAAAGTGTTATTCGATAAAAATATAAAATATTAAACGTACTTTATGCCAAGAAAACTTTTGTCCAGTGAGATTTATTTTAGAAAACACATTTTCAATGTTTTGCTAGAAGCAAAATAAGTTTATATGTTTTTATAAGTTGCAATTTATTCGTGGATAATACTTAATGATGAACCAAGAAACGCACGCACGCACACAAACATATATCTTTTATTTATCAAAATTCTACCAAGTTAGTTAAAGGGATGTCGGTTTTATAACCGATTTCACATAAATTCCCAAATGTTCAATATGCACAACACATGTGACACGACAAACGTCAAATATGTAGTTCAGTCCCTGCCAAACATGTAGTAGAATGCCATGCATAACATTCTCCAGCACCTCATTCTCTGCTTTTTCTCTAGGTTTGTAAGAAGAGCAGGGTTATAGAACTCTTCTTTCACGTAGCTTCATACAAAAATTAGTAGGTTTCAAGTCAGGTGAACGTGGCGGCCGTTTCAATATTGTCATTATCACTAACATGCTGGATGAATTTTCCTTGTATATTCTGATTGAAATCAGTTCGCAAAGTCCAATTATTTTGTTTTTATGCATTTTGTTAATGCTTAAGCAGGAGTTGTCTGTGTTATTAGAGTAGACATGAATGCCAATTTGGAGGGCGCCCTGTATATTAGAATGCAGATAAATAAATAAAAATTTTAAAAAAGTAAGATAGATAGCATCAAACAATTCTGACCTTATAAATTGCAATATTGGCTTGATTGAGTCTAACAATATATACTGATCTAATTGTAGGCTCATTTTGATGATATCATGGAATTACGACTATTAAATATGCGTATAGCATATGAACAGAAAGTGTGTAAGACAAGGATGAGTCTTCTTAACTTATCTATTCAACCTATACAGGGAGGCAATTCTGAGAGACCTAAAAGTCCTACAAGGATTTTTCATTGGAAGCCACAATCCGAAAAATGTAATATACACGCATGATACAGTGCTGACAGCAGACGGAATGTAAACTACAAGACCTCTTACAGAAGGTAGGTAAAGAAAGCTAAACGAAAAGACTAGAAATAAATTAAGAAAACTGAATGCAGAGATATTAGTAAAAAAGGAGTCTAAATACCAAATACAATCCGGAAACTGAAATCAATCAGGTATAGAAATTTGAACATCAGACGATACGGTTCTAACAATGGACGAATAGTGTGACATCGAGATCCAATGTTTTTACAAGGATAAAAACGAAAAAATGCTCTTATACAGAAGATTGAAAAATACAGCTGAATCTTCTGTGTGATGTAACGAAGAAGGAGGGCTTGGAGAATTGGATACTCACTGGACAGCTAGTGAGAGACAAGGGAAAGTAACGTATAGCATATTGATGGGCATGAGCAAATAGTTGGCAAAGCAGGATTTGGGAGAAGTAAAAAAATAAGGTTGTTAAAAGCTACAAAGGATAGATAGATGCAAAAGGCCATGATCGCCTACGTCCTAAAAGATCACGGCACATGGAAGAAGAACAACTAGAGAAAGGGTATTAAGAGGTACAAAGGAAAGGTATATGTGGAAGGACATGATCGCCTTCGCCCTGAAGGGAAATGTCACATAGAAGAAGATATGAAGGTGAAACAAACAAAAATTTTTATTATTACATGGTACAATCCCCTTTAACAAACCTATCCATTTAGAATTACATATCAGTTCAGAGTAGAGTAACATTAATTGACTGTATTTATTAGCCTTCCCACTTATCGTCAAGCACCTAAATCGTTATTGGTATTGAAGATAATGTGTTGTGGCAGTGTTCAGGTATGATTGTTGCCTGAAACCAAACGGGATTCTTCTTCTTCTTCTTCTTCTTCTTCTTCTTCTTCTTCTTCTTCTTCTATGTGCCTTGTCTTTTCAGGTCGTAAGTAATCATGGCCCTCCACGTCTCCCTATTCTTGGTGGCTCTTAGCACGCATTCTCATGTTACCCCACCCAAACCCCGCTTTGATATCTACCTGCTCAGGCTCGTCAAGTATAGACATGAAAATTGGTATACTAATATGATCCAATACCCTCAAATTTGGTGAGTAACTAAGTCCTGCTGATGGGGTCATTCTTCTTCATGTGCCATATCACTTCAGGAGTAGGCGATCATGAACTTCAACTTGAATGTCTCCTGTCATTCTCAAAATTCTTCTTCTTGGTATCTCTCCCAAACCCCGTCATCCATTTGCTCAGGTCTATCAAGTATGTCTCGCGCTGCTTTCCGCTTTCTCTCTGTAAATCTCTCCGTACTGTAAGTATTAAATCCTCCAGGCTGACCTTCCTCATTACATGTCCCAGAAACTTAATCTGTCTCTTCCTTATGTTATTTAAGAGATTTCTCCTCGTTTCTTTCTTCTCCAACACCTCATCGTTAGACACGTACTCAGTCCATGGTACCCTCAGCATCCTTCTGTAAATCTACATTTGTGCTGCCTCAAGCCTTGATTTTGCATCATAGGCAAGAGCCAAATCGATCTGGAATATAATTTTCAATTATCAAATAATATATATATATATATATATATAGGCCACACATACACACACACACACACACATATATATATATATTGGCATCAGTTAGATTAGCCTACGTGCATTTAAAAGAATTAGCAATTAAGATAAAGCAGAGATTCATCGCTACGTTCAATAAATCATATCTAAAGGAATTCATGTTGCCAAATATGCGTTATTCATGTACATGGATGTAGAGAGAAAGATAATAAACTTACTGTAGTCAAAAGGCCTGGTACAGTTCTGTCAATGAGGATAGATCTCATAGAATATCTCTTTAAAATATTCTCTCTAATCATCAAAACATTCTATCCTTGTTTCTTTCACCATTGCTCTATCCATATACTGGTGAAATTCTCGCCGTATCATCCAACAACCAGTTTTTGGAAAAGTGTTCGGTCATAAGACAGATCATCGGACAGACAGTTTGGTTTCCTACTTTGGAAGGTCTACTGCTGATATGCTAACGACCATCATCGAGTATATATACCAACGGCGTATATATAAGAACGTGTATATATAAGAACGGCGAAGCACGACATGTTTCCCTGAATATCTTCATCGCATCTGACAGGGGCTGGTACGCTGGCCTTCTGTGCAATCTCCAGGTATATGGTATCACAGGACGCCTGATTGGTTTTATCCAATGGTTCTTATAAAACAATATAATGAAGGTTGTCTTGAACGAGTATAGCTTCATTTGCTATTACACGAACGCGGATGTCCCCCAGCAAGTCTCTATCCTAAGTCCGAAGTTCTTTCTGATCTTCTTCAATGATCTCCCTGATATGATCAAATCCTAAGTAGACAATTATGATGACGACATTACCGTTTCCTCCTGCCTCAGAAAGACATCTGCAAAGGCAGACAAAGATAACCTCGCTTCTGGTCTTGAGAAGGACCTTCAATCTGTGGTGGACTGGTGTAAGTAATGGCTCGTAATCTTTAAAAACAAAGCTGCTATCTGTCACTCACCATAGACTGTTCCTCCTGCCCCACATCAGCATGGATCATCTAGTCTCCTCGAATGCAATACACTGCTCCTCCTCGTCTTTACTCACTCTTCCGACTTCAAGTGGAACGATTACATTGAAGCAATAGCTAAATCTACTGATAGAAGTTTTAGGTCACAGTGTCAGGCCAGAAAGTTTTTCTCGCCTAAGTCCATCTTGCACAGATATAAATCAACCATCGACCCATGCAATTAATTCTGTTGTCATATCTGGTCTGGCCCCCCAGCTATTCATCTGGAGGCCCTCAACAGGATCAAGAGAAGAATCTGCAGTGTAACCGATCCAGACCTGGCAGCTCGACTCCAGACACATTCTAACCGACGGGATGTGGCTTCCTTCTGTCTCTTCTTCAAATATTTTCACGGCTTCTGCTCCGACGATCTTAATTCGCTGGCGCCCCACTCTACCAGAATTTACTCGAGCAAGCAAACTGACAACAAGGTCCCAACCCTTTACAGTTAAAACAACCAAATACAGACGCTTCTTCTCCGCAGCGTCTTTTCTCGCACTTCCCGCCCGTAGATCTTCTTTCCGTTACTTGCTTTACTGATAGCTACAATCTCTTTCAATCGCAACTTTCTTTACACCATAATCATATCCTTCTGTTGCCCTTTTTCTGGCACCCCTGTTACAAGTCATTCTTTCTCTTTGCACTCCTCCTATGTAACCAAACACTCTGTTCTTATGTGCGCTTGTAGCAGTATTGCTTTGTTTGGTGTAAAACGACACACACACACACACACACACACACACACACACACACACACACACACACACACACACATATATATATATATATATATATATATATATAGGCTCTCGCTAGCCGATTGAGTACTATGGCGGAGAAAGGGAAATTTTATAAACAGTAGCCATTTACGGCATAATGCTATGTACTATGGTTACCCTGTTGCACGATCTCGGTTCGGTTACGGGATTGAACACTCTTGACTGCTGGCGTATTTACATTCAGTAAAACGATTACACGTGAAGTTAATAATGGCTGACTAGTTAATTCGACTAAACTTTTTATTTCATTTTTCTCGTGTCCGTATAAGGTGTTTCTTTTCTAGACATAAGATGTGAAAATCTATCCTGAATCTTCTATATATCCGTGCGCTTTCGGCTATTATATTAGCGATTATGAAAGGTGATTTTATTTATATTTTAACAAAACATGTTTATTTTTATATAGGTATATATTAAAAAGATACTATTATAAAAAAACACACCTACAACATATTTCCCCATATATAATATTGCACGCCTTTCGCAACTACATCATATATTTATGTTCATCCTTACTTCAAATATATTCTTAAGAAACGAGCTCTTGTCAATACTAGAAATAATCTGAAACGTTACTTGATTTGAGAAACCCTGATAATAGGGTTCTAATAGAATTTACAGATTTCATCAGTTGCATCCTTTTTTTCCACAATGTTAGACCTCTGCTGCTAAGGTCCGCCAGTCTATTACCAAAGAGCAGATTACCCATCATTCTCTTCCTATGTCATATATAATGTTGAAGTTCCACTCAGACAGTTAACTAAAAAACTTCAAAAACTGCAAACTTAAACGCTTCAAGATCATAGTCAATCCTTTTCTATCCTGTCTGTAAGAGTATTTGCCAGTTTGTACTTCTTTCTACTCATGATCACATTCACTAATGGTCAGATTTACAAGGCTATGTCACCTTGTATTGACTAAAAGTCAGTCAGTACCACACATCATGCATGCATCATACACGATTACCGATCACGACTCTTTTGATCCATGACTGACTGGTCAGAAAATTCTTTTGTTGTAGGTTGACATTTGTTTCTGCGAAGGACTGATTGCAAACTAATGCCAGAGAACCCAAACCATACTGCAATTTAACCCACAAAGGGAAGAAGAGGCGGATTAAAACCTTTCCAGGAGTATTTGTGAGTAAACGAATGTAGCGAATTCAACTAGAATTCGAAATCAGCTCGCCGATTCTCATTCCGAGCCGATATCTACTGCAACACATCACACATCAAAAATCTTTTAATATCTAGTGCGTTCGTTCTCTTCACGTAATGACCTTGTGCCAAAGTTATCTATCCAAAATAAATACAGCTGTTAATTCTATTCTTATATTTTTACAATGTATTTTAATTTACGTTTCATTTTCTTTTGATGAATTATCTTTTCACAATATGGATTTAATTAGGCTGAAATTTTCGAAAAATTTATGTCCCAAAATGACCAGACATTAAGCAATTATCTAAAACGCAACCAACATTTTTCTTTATGTGCTGAATAGATTCCGATGCAAGAGCCACTCAAACAATTTATTCTTTTCAGAAATTCTTGTTTTTAAAAGATACAGCTTCACAATTAAATACTTGTCTAAGGAAAATTCCTTTTTAATTGCTTCTCGATCGAAATGGCGCGCACTCGACACAAGTGAATGGCTGACGTAAGTAATGCGTGTTATTTTAGTAAAAGGCTTCTGGTAAGAACGTTTTTCTTTCGTGAGGCACTTCTTCTATACGATTACATTTTTAATGATGAAACAAATATGAACAATAACATTTCTATCGGCAAAAAATCTTTCTATTCAACCGTCCTAACTAATTTCAAAGAAACTTAGAAGCACAATCAATCTTGTTTTGTATAAACATTTGACAACTATTTCTTGTACTTTTTTCTTATGTCAGTACCACCAGACAATTAAAACTGCAATACAGTAATTCCAAATGATTTGTATGTGCAATTTCTTTTTATAGAAAGTTGAAATAAAGATTTTCAAGACAAAAATTTATTTCTTTTTCCGCAATTATTCTTCATTTCTTTTTGATTAACATTTATTTTTCTCGTGCACATAATTTCTCAATGTGTTCTTTCAGTAGCAAGACTGTAATCAATTTATAGAATTAAAATATATTCAGAATCAAGCCGAAAAAATCTAATCTGATTTAAAAATGAACAAAAATTAATGTTTAATAAAAATTTAGCCTAAATATTTACAAACAATTTTCTTAATAATTATTGCATAACACATTTATATCCATGAAAAAGGAATTAACATCTTGCATGCTATCTCTGTTTTCTTTTATCATTTCACCCTAAAAAGAAAATGACGTCCTTTAGAGGGAAATGTTTACTGGACGTTGCAGAATATGAGAAAAAAATACTATTAAGTAAATAGACAATAGAAAATTATTCGAGAACAGAGTAGATAAAAATTCATATTGCATTTAAAACTTTGAAATTCGAAATTTGATTGAGAAGTAAAAAGCTGGGAAATAGTTCGACAAGCGAGAATTGCGAGTATTAGCAAAGAACTTAAGAATACATATGCGTATCTCTTTCTCTCTCTCTCTCTATATATATATGTATTTATGTATGTATATAAATTATTTCACTCCAAGTAAGCAATCGGAAGAGAGTTTCACAAGTAAGAAGAACGACAGAAGAAACTATTAAAAGAGAACTTGCGCTACATCTGACAATTTGAACTACAAATTGACGAGACCTTGCCCTACTCTAGAACTGCACCTAATGTGTAAATAACATAGGGGAATGACATTTACGCTTTGATTCCATTTTTTTCTCTTCTCATTTCTGTGATTTCTTTTAGAATCTCTGGGATGTAGAAATCACATTATTTATGTTATATAAACCATGGATATTTTTCTTATTTTCGTTGTTATCACAATGTTTCAGTCGTTGTACTTTTCCTTCTTTATCAAGTACTTGCCAATCCTGACTACCTAGATTGAATTTTCAACTGCACCCAAAGATGAGAACACTTGCACCCCCTGTAAATGTCAATAAGAATTCTATCAATAATAACTGTTTTCCATCGACGGTGTTCAATTACTAACAATTCCACATTGTTCAAATCTTGGCCGACACCAGAAAAAAGTGTTTCATGAAAAATGTATGATTCAAGAAATCTCTGATGATTTTGTAATCTTGCAGCTAATAATACTAAAATGAAGTCCGATTTCCTTTTAGCCATATTTAGATGCACTTTTTCACTCGCTAATCCAGAATATCTGAATTATAAGTTTTCTTGCTTCAATTTTCTCCAAGTTTACATTTTTCTGGAAAGATAAGCTTGAAAATATTAGCATGTGTTACTGTGGTTGGTGTTTTTTTCCAAGACAGTTGCACATTTTCCACCCTCAAACCTGAATCAGAACAAAAAATAATGCTTGGATTTGAATCCTGATATTTACAACAAGCAGATGTGATAAATTGGGTGTGGACAAAATAGCACAGTATTGAAACTTTCGGTCTTAACTACACATTTCAATCAATCGACTATTATGGTTTGAGCGCCCTAGGATTCTCTACCGAAATGGGAAATTTACGTTTTGTTTCCTACTCTCTGAGATAGTTTCTTAATAAACACTTGTTGCCTCAATCTCTCGCAAACTGTTGGCCGGTGTAAGATCAGGTGTTTTACTATTCGATTGTTTGATAGTCTGGTATGAATTACGAACATTATCTATACCGGTTTTACAATACACATGTTCTCAATTGAAAGTGTAGTGCAACAAATCCTTTCTACACAAAATTGCCAACATTTTAGTCTTGTGCTAAATATCAAGATGTGTAATTTCCGGCTGTTTTGTAGTCTTATATCTTGGCTTGACCGATAATTTAACTAGTTGTGCCATTGTTTTCTTGAACAGATTAGAAAATCGCAACTATCTCTGCTATGAAGTTATGTAGTTCATAGTAATACTGATTTTTATCTTATTTTTGTTAGGTTTCATCAAAATATGTATTAACTTATATTTTCTATTACACATCCTAAAGTAATAGCTAAAAGCTGCATAAATATTAAAGCTTGAGTCTCTGAAAGAGTATAAATACATTGTTTCTTCATAAATAATATATGCAGTTTATTCAGTTTTCGTGTAACACGCGTTATCCCTGAGTAGTGATGGCCTCGTCAGTGTAGCTGGTCTTCGAGCCGTCCCTTACAACGGTGTTCCTCCTTGCCCACGCTGTGAATTTCGATCTCAGGAAAGACACGTTCAAATCCCGGTAGCCATTTCTCTACTATTTCAATCCAGACCGAACACACGTGCACAAATATGTTGATAAAAAAAGAACAGTACAAAAATAAATAAAACAAAAAAAATTAGATGACGTCTGAATATGTTGCGAAAAATTCTTTATACATAAAAAAACAGCAAACAGAAATAGAATATAACAGTCGTCGAATTCATATTCTTACAACGGAGCGAATTTTTTCGTTTGAGAGTTATGCTTATACACTTCAATCAGAGATTTCGAGTTTTTTCCTCAAGTTTTGACGGTTTCAAAACTAAGTCTTATCAGGGCTTTTCAAAGTCTTGTCTCCTTAGCTCGGCGCGGCAACCAATCTATCACCTTGGCTCTTTCTGTTTCTTTATATCTTCAGCCAGGACTCTATCGGAGGCGCCTTATTTGACTTTAACTCTTTTAAGTCGGTCGGCGACAGGCTTCTGTACGTTTCTTTATATCTTCAGTCAGGAGCTATCGGAGGCAACCGTCACTGTCTCTACAATTGAGCCCCTCGGTGCAGCAACAGTCACTGTCTCTATGGCTGGCAGTCAAACGGCATGGCTCCCTGTTGGAAACACCCCCACCCTCAGTCGTTATATCTCGACTGGTCCCAAAGCTCAGATCCAACTTTAACTGATTTTGGCTTTCTCAGCTCTTATTTTTATGCGTGTTCCAAATTCTCTTGATCGGGACAGACGGACATTGGATGTCCATGCAAATCAAATCTTTAACGAATGAAATTGCTCCCAGCTCGCATCATGAGGCTGAGTGATTTTATTCCCAATAAAACAGCAATATTTCTATTGACCTAATTTCTTTTCTTCTTTTCCCGATGACATCATTTTTTCAAGTTTTCAAATACTTTCCCAGCGAGATTTATAAATCACTTTATTCCCATAGTGAGAATTTAACTTTCTTTAACCTCATCAAATGTTTTCGACAGCCGTGTTATGGCTATCTATATTTTTCACTTCCACCGGCCAAAAAAGCGCAAAGCTCCCAACGGTGTCTCTCTTAGTTATACAATGGCGGCCAATGTATTGCCTCGCTTGACCCACAGCCCCCATCTGCAAAAACATATTTTCACTTTCATTCGCTTCTCAGCAATATTTTCAGATTTCTTTTTTTGTAAAATTTCTGCTTTTAACTTAACTCATAATGCGATTGACAATAAAGTGCAGAATTAAGTTAATAATACCACTAGTAATAATTTCTTTCGCTCCGCGTATTTAACTTAGGATTACATATTTTTCTTCACATGCATTATTATAGTATCATATATTTTTCACATGCATTATTATATTATCACATTTTTCTACAAGCAATATTATACTATCATATTTTCCCATATACGAAAATAGTGTTACATTCGTACTGATTACATACCAGAGGAAGTTTGAATAATGAATCGTTCGAAATCCATGTACACCAAAAACACGAAGAAAGTCTATTGTCAGCAGAATATTTTGGAAGTAACATTTTGCCTGTAGAGGAAATCATGTCACTGGTATTGCAGTTGATTTGCAAGGCAAAGTTGGTGAACGAAGGGATACACCAGTCAACAAACCTTTGAAACCATTGCATATCTTGAAACACTAATGATAGATAAGCAACTGAAAGAATTATCCTGGCAATGAAAGTCAAACAAATAATAGTTACCTGATATTTTTCTAGAAATATTGAAGGTAGTTATATACAAAATGTGACTACTGATAATACGGTTTCAAGTAAAATATTGGGTTGTCCGGACATTTCATGGAAATTTCCTGTAGGAAACTAAGACACTAAACAAAGTTATAGCAGTAAATATTTATTGACCTAAATATAATTCATTAAGATTTTTTTTATGTCATCTAAAGAATTTAAGTGTTTACCTGTTAGATTATTTTTCAAGTACCTGAATAAAAGAAAACCCGATTGAATAATATCTAGTAAATGTAGCGGGTGATGCATCCCAGTCAAGATGCATAATTTTTTTCATGTCAAACGTTAGGTCTGGCATTATACTGATGGAAAAAGCCACGTTTCCTGTTCGCCATTTCTGTGTGTTTCTCTTGGATTGCTGCCTTTAATTCGTCTAGCTGCAAGCAGAATGAATTTACTGATTACTTGGCAGAAGCTCATAGTAACGGTTTCCTTAACAAACCCACCAGATAAACAACATGAGTTTCTTATGCTGAAGATCTGCTTTTGGGGTGGTTAAAGTCGGCTCATGTTGCGTACCCTAGAATACTTTTGACTGAACATTGTTACAAACAAACCATTTATCTTCATTTGTCACAATGTGCATTTTCACTTGTTTCTTTACAGACAACTACATATAGAAATTAAATCCAAAAAGCTATTTTTTCTGATCATAAGGTATCCAAATATCTTAGAGTACCCAAGCTTTATTACGTATTCATGGATAGTGAATTTTGATACATTTAAGGCTTCTGCCAACTGCTAAGTAGTTCAATGCGCCTTAATCTCAATCACTGTTTTGATTTAATCGTCATTTCTTGTGCGAGTGTCTGACAGCGTTATTTATTTATAAGACTACAATCACCAACTTAAGCTTAACGAACCACTTACCTACAGTTATATCAGCTAAAGCTCCTTCATTATACATAGCACATAATTCTTTTGGATGTTTGCAGGGCAGTTTTACCTTTATGGTAATAAAAACTCATCACGCGTCTAAGATTCACCTTATAAATTTTTAATTTCATATTGAGTCAAAATGAACACTAATTAGAAAATAAAAAAACATTTCAAGAGATAGTTTAAAATTTGCTGTAATCGGAAATGTAAGCATGTAATTTATGTTTATAAATTTTAATGTGTTCTAATCTGTTAAAACATGAAAAATTAAAGGTAGGCATGAACTTTGCGGAAAAGCCAGTATTCAAATTTAAATAGATAATGCTCAAGACAATGCAACAAGCAAGATTCAAACATTTTCATGTGGCAAGAAAGCTTACGTTTCATATCTAACAAATAAATAAATGGTGTTTATTATTTATGGTATAACATGACTTGTATTGGCATGTTTCTGTCTGAAACAATAAATTAACTTTTCTTATTGAAAGAATATGTAATTCGTTTCATAAAAAATAACTTCCGATCCCGAATCAAAAAAGAGCAAAAAACCTCAGTTATATTCTTATGGATATGAGACATGGCACCAAACTCATTCAGAAATATATAAGCTGTCAGATCTATATAACCGCTTTCGAAGAAAATGGCTATAAATGCATACGAGCAAAAACATCTGTATATATTAACGAATAAAGTACTTCGTCTAAGTCACACACTCAAAAATGTAACAAATCACCAAAGCAAATCATTTAACCGATTAAACGTCTCTCAGTAATGGAAAGATCGATAACAGGTACTAGATTTGAAAAATTGATTTTGCTAAAAGGTTGTTTTACTGTAAAAATTTAAAGATTTAACACGATATTAACAGTGCCTCTACGGTGAATGATTTCTGAATGTTTCTTTATAAAGGAATTAGTGTTATCGCATATTCTAATGACCATATAAATCCCCGGCGAATGAAAAGCATATAAAATGATTTTATTCTTGTGCAATGCAAAAATAACTTTAGGATTAAAAAATAATTACTTTTTTAAGCAAGCATAAAACATTTGCCTAGAACGGGTAGCAGTGAATCAAATCTGATTCATAAAGGAAATTTAACAGGGTACTTGTCATGAGCCATTTTTTTTATCCCATTTGTTTCCATGATTATTAATTTACACTAAAATAACATTGGAAAAAGATACGAACAAAGATACGAACAAATAGTTATATCTGTGTAGCGATTTCAATTTCACTACATTTCCTGCAGCTGAAACATTATTCAGATTGAATAAAATTTAGCATAATTCTCCACAGAAACGAACAGTTTTCAACTGCATATTCCTTTCTAAGAAAGGTCGTTGAGATATTTTGCATAAATCTAATATGTGAAGATAACGTTTCAAGCTAGTCCTCGTATTAATTTACACTACTGCCCTCTCAATCTTATCATCTTCTGCTACACACACACAAGCATACACGCATACACATATATATAGTGTTGAGTTGTGATAATGTTTCGGGCCAAAATTGTCGTTTTTTCAGTGATAATACCGGAATATGCAATTAAGCAAGCAGGTTTTATTTTTATCGCAAATTGATCAATATTGTGGTGGAGATAGAGCGTTGATATGTTTAATGTAATGAATTTGTCACTTTGTCACTTTAACTGAGCAGGTTCATGCTGAATTCGATGTTTCGTGAGAATACCATTGTGATGCCTTCACTCATAGGGGCTGGGTAACTTTTACCCATAAGATATCATCACGCTGTCCTCATGATTCTTCGAAGTCAGCATGAAACTGCTCAGTTAAAGTAATAAATTATTTGCATCAAAACTCTCTCTGCCAGGGTCCCACCCATTCACAGTCAGGTTAGCCAAATGCTTCCTCTCTCGCACTTCCCGCCTGTGGAACTCACTCTCGTATTCTTGCCTTCCTGACGGCTACAACCTCCAGAAATTTAAATGCAAAGTCAATACTCATCTACTAACCACTGGAATCTAGCTCTCTCCCCTCCCCTGTATAACCTTCACTTTCTCTCCACCTATGTATCTGTCATCGCACCTGCTTTCTCAGCTTTCTATTGTTCCTTTCTAACTAGTTTGTACGCATCACTCTTTTCTAATTAATCTTTTTACATTTATGTAAACCCCTGCACATCAGTGGCGTTTCCGCCTTGCTCGGGGTGAAATGATTATATATATATATATATATATATATATATATGTGTGTGTGTGTGTGTATGTATGTATGTATTTTTAAATATATGCATATGTATTTGATATCTGCATTTTTTCTATTTTTTTAACAGTTGTTTTTTAAACTTAAAGAGAAGCATTGAAAATTTATTTTAATAGGAAACTTACGCGTTTATTTTTTCTTGTCTCTGTAAATAGACTAGACATCCTGTAATTCAGAACGACAACTTCCATTTCTTCCGGAAAGTGGAACACTTGTGTTTTTTTTTGCCCAAGTCAGGTAGCATATACTGTGAGACGTTATCTATATTTTATTTAAATCGGCACATATTTATAAATATCCAACAAAACTATACGGCTGCCACGGTCTTTTATTTTTCAATTAGAATATTTTTGGAAAAATGCCTGTAGTAAACCTAATTTAAGAGTGTAATATATAAAGTTTATGTCTGGAAAGGAAAAGTGTACTTTCTAAAAGAATAGAAATTGTTATTTTTTCTTGAAAATCGATCCATTTTACACATAGCGCAGTATACAGTGTCTGCTCTTAAAAGAAATACTTAAATTTACACATTTTTTCAAAGAACATTAGTGATGAAAAAGTCAAACTAAAAGAATATTTGACAGAAATATGTTTCTAATTACATGCGTCAGTGATATAGATATCTGCTATGGCGTCCATATTGCGTTCATTCGATCATCTGAGATGATTGAATTCAGATGTCTGTGCGTATGTATCGATATATGATCAATATTTCGTTCATATCAATAACGCAGTTAAAATGTATGTATGAAGATGGAATTATTGGGATGCACGCCAAGCACCATTCTTTCTCCTTTTCTAATACAGAATTCGTAAACGATTTCATAAATTTGTAGCGAGCGTGGTGGATGAACCCTACATGACATTGACAGGTTGCAACTTTTTTCCAGTCTCGTTTTCCAAAATTAAGCACAGACATAAAGATTTTTGCGCTAATTTTTTCATGTTCTAAAACAAATATGTACAGGGGTTAATCTCTGATTATAGATGATAATAACTGTAAACTCCGTGAAGAAACCTTTCTCTCCGACTTTAACTTTTTATAAATTATGATCGTACAAATCTATTTTTTGTGTTGTATTGTAATATGAAGGGGAAATCTACTCTTTCGTGTTTTGATTGTAGCTAATCTCTTATTAATGCCACACTTTTCTTTAACCCCTTCGTTTTCTTTATAGCTATGGATCGCGGTACTGCATCCACAGAGTCGAATCAGCCACTGAGATAGTTTTTTTTGTTAACAAATATTAGTTTTGGTACAATCTCCCGTACGGAAGCTTCATTAAACAAGACAATTTGAACATCATGCCGTGTACCATCTCTAGTCAATTTTTTTCTGGTTTGCAATAGATTTTCGGAATCTGGTTCTACTAACAGACTAATTTTACGAACTTTGATCAAATAATTCGAGAACAATTGTCCTTCTGTTTGTCACCTCGTTAATCAGTTTTTATAAACTGAGTGACAGTTCAAATTTGTATTTTGATCATTTGGGGGGGGGGATATTTTACACGCAAGACACGTCCAAAGCCATCATTGTCCATTTCCTCTTCGGATCAGATCATATAAAAAGTTCTTTAGAAATATATATTCTCATCACCATTTTTAAATTTCCTTGCTGTCAGGGCTTGCATATCGAAGAATATCTCTAACATGTAAACTGTAAACATGAGCTACGTTGTACTAAACTTTTAGTTAGTTTTGCTGATGATTTGCCCCGTTAGAAGGCAATTGTAGAATGGTGGCATTTAATCAAACTAGCCTTGAATCTGTAAGTAGCTAGGTTACAGGGTTGCAGGTTCCTCTTGTTCAGTGCCCTGCATTCTTCTGGTGTAGACAATAGTATTCTCAGGTGTAGCATGGGTCGTATAGTTGTTGACAGACTGGAGCAAACGGCGTGACACTTAGTCTTACAATTGAGAATAGATTACATAATTTATTTTAAAGTGGCAGTTGCCATGATGATGTTTTAGTTTTCCTACACGTACAAATGCTATACCTTGGGTGGATACTTTGCCCTTTTGCCCACTTTAGTCAGTTTCTTATGGCTTTTAATAATGTTCCTTAATTTGTTTCATGCAACCGTCAATGTAGAGCAAATCAATTAATCTAACACGTATCTCCTGTTCGCTATCGCAGTCGTATCTCTCTTTGTCGCATCTCTCTGACACAACTTTTTCTCTCTATCGCCTCTTGAAGAACTCTTTTTAGACTGAGTGACAGTTCAAATTTGCCTAGGTGAACAAAGTGTTTCGCGAAAGTGACTGAGGTTTATCTGACCTTATTTTCTTTTTGGGAATATTTTACCGTCGAGACGCGTCTATAGCCGTTTTCGTATCGGAGGTCTCGTGTTACGTTCGTTATCAGTCACCTTTAAAAGAGAGGAAATCTTGTAATATGGCTGAGATTATAGAAATGGCTAAGTTGCAGCTGATGGAGATTCTTAAAGAGAAATTTACAGATGGATTTCAGTATGATACTTTATCTGGAAACATTGTGAAGTCCCACACAGACCTTTTAAGATGTTTAAGATCTCAATTGTATGAAAAAAGCTACTTGTTTCTTTAGCATTAACTGGTGTGATCTTTGTCATTCTGGGTCGCATATAAATATGAGATGTGTTGGTGTTACGTGATCAAGCAACAATTGCAAATGTAATAGGAAAGTTATATCACATAATATTTACTTTTTATAAATTAATATTATTCAATTATTCTGAGTTTTTCATTGTTGAAATTGAACACAAATAGTCTGTTGCCCAATCGCTATAGAATTTTTAAAACAGACTAGATTATAGACAAATTTCACTTGGGCTCTTTTCAGTGTTAGTCTTCTACATTTTATATAACCTTATTTAATACGGAAACCTTGCTGTCATTCATAGAATGAAACAGATTTGTGTTTTTTTATTTATATTCATGCAGCCATTCCATTAATGGTAAGTTATTGATTTCTTCTTCGTTAATTAATAGTAAATCTTTGTCGCATAATATATAAAGAGTGACGTAACAATGAAATGAAATATCCGTAATATAGACTTCAATTTGCTGACATGCATGGATGATCACCTGAGGATTGTTGAAGTTAAAATTCAATGGGTGTATCACTAGTATTAAGATTCCATATTGATACACTGCATATGATCCACACAATTTAACTCTGGTTTGTAATAACGCGTGTCTACAACCATATTGATGACAAATACTATCCGGTGAAATATTAGAACACGTCGCTTACAATCCAGAAATTATTGTCTAATTGAACGAAGCACATACCGTCAGGACGTGTTCGATAGTTAGCAAACATATTTCAGATCATGTGAAATGGGCCTTATTGTACTAGAGCATCGCATTACCTGTCTGTTGCAAGAATAACTGCACAATGGTTTAAACAAAAGCATTGCGATGTTCAAACTTCCCTGCACAAACTGAAAATGGGAGCAAGAGTTGGAACTGAATTCCAAATCTCTGACATAATAAAATGCTGTAGTATTGCTTGAAATTATGACCTGCTGTCGTTATTGAACTCCACGTATTCATATTCGATTTACTACTGGAGATGTGTAAATTATTTTATAGCGTAAATATTTTGAGATGTACAAGGTATTTTCTTCATCGATTATCTTGAGAAAGGAACAACTATCAATAGCAAGAATTATATAGCATTCTTTCCGCGTTTGAAGAAAAATATCGACAAAAACGGCCACAGATGAAGAAGAAAAAAGTGATATTTCACCAAGACAGCACTCCGTGTCACAAGTCAATCGCAGCGATGGTAAAACTACATAAATTGCAATTCGAATTGCTTTTGCATCAATCCTATTCTCCAGATCTTCCCCCGCGACTACTGGCTGTTTGCAGACCTTAGAGGAATGTTACATAGAAAGAGATTTGGAAGAAGCGATATCGGAAACTAAGATGTATTTTGAGGACAAATATATATCGTTCTACAAATAAAGACAGTAGATTTTTAGAAAGACGTTGCAATCAGTGTATTACACTAGAAGCAGTCTATGCTGACGAAAAAAGACGAATTTTGCCCAAAAGATGTTGTTTTATTAGTTAGGCCGGGGATTTTTTGAGTGATGTTTTAAAGGATGATAAATGAGGTTTGTGATATGAATATGAAGCAGTAAAAACAAAAGATAAAGAAATGAAGCTTATGGGAAGATAGAGGGTGACTACAGTTAATGATTGATCCTTGACCTGAATAGGTTTAAGATTTGGAAAAACTGTACTAAGAAATCTGTCTCAGTGTTCTAAACAACCTTTTATACATCAGCGATATTAAAACACTTTTTTAATTGCTTAACTCTGCTCCCATCCACAATGTCGTCTCCGTAAAAATTCAAAAAGTGTCGATGAATGTCAACAACTTCAAGTTTGCATGGACAAATTCTGTTTCATGCTTATTTTCTTATTTCCTCTAATGCCAGACCCGGAGAGTCACCTCTGCTATTATAAGAGCAAACGATGTGTTCTTGGAAGGTAAGATCATCCCCTAAAGCCATTTATCTAATATTATCAAAATCCTATGTTACAGACAAAATTAATTTTATTTCAGTTAACGTTTGTGTTTGTGTCTAGTTGCGTGCCTGTTTGTATCTAGTTGCGTGCGTGTTTGTATGTGTACGCACAGGTTTGTATATATCTATGTATGTATGCATACATGTGTTTGTGTGTCTGTTAGATTTGTTTAGTACAAGTTCAAATAGGTTTAAAAAGTGCATGCCGATATTTCGCAATATACTCTCGTATGTGTGACGTTTGAATGTGTAGCGTAACATTTACGGGTACTAGAAGTGGAATATTCGTCCACACATTACACTTGGGAAAAGCGTGAAACAATCTCTTTGACATCAGAAGTATGGGTTAATTATCAAGGCACAGTGTAAGATCAGTCAAACTAAGTGGTGACCTTTTTAAAAGAAATGGTACTCAGATTCAGAACCGGGAAGACAGCAACAGGAAACCACTTCAAATCTTTTCGAAGTATTAACTGCAATTCACAGTTAATAATAATAATAATAATAATAATAATAATAATAATAATAATAATAATAATAGAAAAAAATTGTCTATTAATTGATATGGCTTGTACAGCGGATTGTAACATAGCAAACAAGGAAATCGAAAAAGTGTCAACATATAAACACCTGGAAATTGAAATAGAAAAAATGTGGAAATTGAAAACAAGAATCGTGCCAGTGATAGTAGATGCACTTGGAATGATAAAAAATAAAACAAAACAACACATTGAAAGAATCGCTGGAAACCCCAGCTTAAGAGTTATACAAAAAATTGTCTTGAAAAGTACAGCCAACACACTAAGGAGAACTTTAGCTAGGGAAGTTAGGGGAGATAAAAAACATGAAATGGAGTCATAACAACACAACACAACATTCCTTAAGTCTTCTAGCAGACTTGGTAGGTAGTGCGACCATAGCAGAAATCGAAATATGATGAAGAATGACAACATAATAATAATAATAATAATGATGATAATAATAATAATAATAATAAAGAATATGAAAATGCGGCAAAGAATATGAAAATGAAAGCCAAAGATAAAGCTCTTGAACAGATGAAACAGCGCTGGCAAGACAAACCTCTGCATGGCCAATATCCAGTACGTGCCAATAAATCCAATGTTGACAAAGTTAATACTCATCGATGGTTATGTGCATCTGGATTAAAGTCTGAAACTGAAGGCTTTATTCTTGCAGCACAAGACCAAAGTCTTTTCACGAGAAACTTTCAGGCAAATATTATGCATAATAATATGGATCCAAAATGCAGGTTTTGTGATAAACACCAAGAAACAATAGACCACCTAATCTCAGGCTGTTCTGTGCTTGCCCCAAATGAATATAAAAATCGCCACGATAGAGTTGGGCAATATTTACATTGGGCAATATGCAAACATTATGGAAAAGCTGTAGGCAAACACTGGTATGAACATCACCCAGTACCGGTTACAGAAATAGAAGATGTAACCATTCTATGGGATTACACCATCTACACAGCCAGAAAAATTGAAGCAAACAGGCCAGACATTATTGTTAAAAACTAGAAGGAGAAAACTTGTCTATTAATTGATATGGCTTGTCCAGCGGATTGTAACATAGCAATCAAGGAATTTGAAAAACTGTAAAAATATAAAGACCTGGAAATTGAAATAGAAAAATGTGGAAATTGAAAACAAGAGTTGTGCCAGTGATAGTAGGTACACTTGGAATGATAAAAAATAAAACAAAACAACACATTGAAAGAATCCCTGGAAACCCCAGCTTAAGAGATATACAAAAAATTGTCTTATTAAGTACAGCCCACACACGAAGGAAAACTTTATCTATGTAATGCTAAGGATGATAGGGAAGATAGAAAAACATGAAATGGAGCCATAACAACACGCCACTACCTGCCTTAGGTCTCCTCGCAGACTTGGTTGGTAGTGAGACCAAAGCAGAAATCGAAATATGATGAAAAATGACATAATAATAATAATAATTCAGCTGAAAGTAGCTGCCGGTGAAATCATATTTTTCTATAATCAATATCCTGGAAATTCTTGGGTCACATCGTACAGTTGTATGGACTTTGCCAATATTACTAATATAGAAAATATTCTTCCTGTTTGGGTCTACATATATAAGCAAATAATCATACATACATACATACATACATACATATATATATATATATATATATATATATATATATATATATATATACACTTATGTTGAACGATTAAATTAAGAACCTTGGATAGCAAATTGCCTCTAATTATTCCAATTACCATTGTTCCTCATTTGTAACCTTATAATTCCATCTTTCTAATTCCATCTAAAATCAGCCGAGAGTTCGTTAATTTTCCGCTAAGTACGTCTACTTTTCGCTTTTCTACTTTTCTCATACTGAAGCGACAAAGACCGCAAAATATTTACTTTAATTATCAAATACTAACAGTTTTTTTATCTCTTTCTTTTTCCTTAGTGTCTTGTTTATCATGGGTTCCACTAAAATTAAAGGCTCTCTTAAGAACTATTCTACAAAATATCTTCTTTATATTTCCTTTCAAGATAAATAATAATTTCTTCAAAGTTTTCTCTTCTCTTCTGAGATTCTGATAAGAAATATTTCCTGTATATTACAAAAAGAAATGGCTTCTTCTTTGTCATTACATGCATGGTTTCAGCCGATAGATTCTTCGACCTACAATTACTTTTTTTTTCCATTTTCTGAACTGTAGCAGTTTCTTTATTGGAATAGCGTCATTAGTTCAATGACCGAGTGTGTTTGTAGAGTCTTTGCGCAACGATGGACATGACCAGTACTCTTCACATATCTGAACATGTAAACCATATCTTGAACATGTAGACCATGCTATGAACATGTAGAAATGACAGATACCATACGTCTGCAAAGCCGTCTGCTAAGTAACGTAGTGTACTAAGTGTACCGCTTGTTTTTGGTGATGTAAGTAACACTTACACTTTTCATAACTCTTTTTTACTTTGTTGTTTAAAATATCTATTAACTCAGATGCGACCAAAAGTTTATTATCCCGCCTTCAATTTGCCCAGTGAGCGTAAATTTCTCGAAACTTTCTTTTTTAGTATATGCCTCAAAAATTGTCTTCTTATCCACAATGTCTTTTTAGTTTCTATTCTCCTTAGAATTTCCACATTATTTACATGTTCAGTCTATGGTCTCTGGTATTCTCTTTATTCATCACTAGTGCCACAGTGGCTTTAAGTCTCTTCTACATCTGTAAGAAAATCGTCTAGCATCTTTTACCAGGCAGAAGATTAGATATTACATACATACAGTTCAGCACGTTTTTTGTTTCTATGGCAATGCTGCAATCATTTAATTCTATGCTTACCATTTTAAATATATTATTTGTTATTCAGAAAGGACATTTGGTTTTGTATTAAAATTTCCGTTATATTTTATGATACTACCCAGAGAGCCAAATATTTACACACGTTGCATATTCACAAGTTCCTAATATATAACTTACAAATTTGACTTTTACTTTTACTGAAAACATTGTATTCTCTTTTTTTAGAGTTAACAGAGATTTCATCAGTTTTTTTCTATTACATATTTCACTTTCCTTTCTGGAGTGCATACTATGTACGCTGATAGCTAGGGCTTCTTTTCCTCTCAGAAACATGTTGATACAAATCATATTCCCACATACAGATTAAATATATCTGGTGAGAAAACAAATCATCACAATATTCTTCATTCAGTTTTTGAGCATACACAAAAGGTGTTCTCGATGCGGTTGCAAGTTGTTTCTCACGAGAACAGACTACCGGTTCTGTGAATATCGTTTCTGTTTAGATAAATCTTTTCTAATATTTTAAAAGTCTTTACAAATGTCTTTGTGTAATCTATAAAATACTATGTATTTTTATCACACGTTTTCATAATATTAAAGCTATGAAAATTGCATTTCATGTTAAAGAATTATGAATAAAGACACATTGTTTTGCCCAATCAATTTCCATTCAAATTATTCTATGAATTTTCAAAATTAAAATCATAATGATTAGTTTTATACTTAATTAATCTGATTATCATAGTAATTTCACATTCTTCCGGTATTTCAACTTTATCGTATGTTTCATTCACATATTCCTTAACTTGATCAGTTTCAAAATCTACCAACATCTTTAATAAATTCTCAATTTTACCTAAGGCTTTGATTGTTCTTCATTTTATGTAAGTTTTTTCACCAGTGATGAACTTAACTCAGATTTGAATAATATGATTTCTTTTATTTTCCTTTTTTTGTATCAACAGTATCATTTAATAACTAAATAGTTATATTACATTAACATTGTTTTCTTTTTGGATTTTACACAATCTGCCGAAGAACGTCTCTCATTTGATTCGTCTGTTTAACGGCATATCAACTACTTATAAGCCTTTTAATGACGAAATGTAAATTACTTGATATCTTTGAAGTAATAGAAAAATGATATATGTTATTTTGCTTTCACAATTGAATACATGGTAGATGATACCCAGCTTTTGTGCATACACATGTTTGTGGGGACATAACAACTAGAAGACTGCTATGTGTTTTTTATGTTGTAATTATTTTGACGTTATATTTTGGAATACAAATATTTTAAAATTGTAGGATATCATATGGCTTAATATGATGGAAGAATTCATTAATGTTGGTTGGTTTGCTTGGTTGATTTTGTTTAGCGGAATATCAACATATGCGGGACAGTCGATTTAGTTATATGGTTTTGAACGTAATGCCTGCAAATACAGTTACATTTATTGATAGTCATTTTGTTATTGAAAGTATTTTTGGTAATTCTACAATAAATTACTATGATTTAAATTTGTATTGTTGTTAATTATAACATGAATATACGTTGTTGGCATATTTATATAAAAATTATTGCGATTAAAGTATAATTTTATATTTTGATAGAGATGTTTTAATTGTTCGTTATTTACCCGTAGCTGGGGCCCTAACACGTGCTGCTACTCATGTCAGGGTGGAACTGGGATCTACAGTATATAAGAGCCGGTTATTTGCTCCTCAAAACCTTATCTAATGAATGGAATACTCCCTGATGTAGTTTATTGTCACACCCAAGAACTAGATTTCTGTCCCGTTATTTTGTTTATTTTTTTTTATTCATGCCTATTAATTTTGTGCGCTGCAATCTTTCTATCTCTACATATTTTTATATAATCAATTGCTTTACATATTTCTTGCAATTATTTATAATGTTTTGTTTAACATCATATGTTTAACACTATTTCATGTTGTTATATGCTGTCTGTCTTTTATTCAGTCCAGACATATACTCCCTTTATTTCAAAGCACCAATCCGCTAATTTTATGCAGGGATGGACGTTTTTGAAATGGCTATCACTCAGCACCATGTGAAGAGACATGTCCGATAGGTAACATTCTCTCCGTAATAACTTAGGAATTTTTTTCAGTTGAAGCCATGGTGTTGTGGACGATATAAAAACGTGGATTCGCCTACGACAGTTTCTTAAACAATAACGAGTTAGTGATTTTGTCAAAAACTCTGCTCTTTCTGCCCCACACGTATTTTTACTTTAGAATTATTGAAATTTTATATCTGTAATAAAAGATAGCTTTCTTTTGTAGGCAGAAAAATCATCTCTATCCAGTAGGATGTTATTTTATTCACAGTATTTATTCAGGGTACTTTCTTCAGGAATACCTCCTATGCGTCATTGATTATTTTGTTTTCATTCGGATGGTATCTGTTTATAATGTAGATCAAAGGACTTCAAATCCAGCTGAATTTAATGATATTCTCGTCTAAATTGACAATCAAATATTGTTTCTGTATTTATTAATTCTTCTGTCTATATGGGTACAGTTTTCTTCTGATATTAACATCTTACAAAATCTTCGTAAAGCTTTTCTAGGAAGTTTCCAGACACCAGTAAATATTGATACAACTGTTATTCTTGGTTAGAAAATTCTTTGGATCTCGCTCATTTTTATTAATTTCTGTTCTGTTTACTCACCAAAAAAAATATCGTTTACTTTTCGAACATTGTTCTTCTTATCAATAATTAACGTATTTCTGTTTAGTTTGACCGAATATTTAATGTCCGACTTGTCACTGAATTGGATAAGCGCACAAGAGAATCTCGGCTGTACATTTGTCGTGTTCTGAAGACTTAAACTCGTCATATTTCCCAATGAACAATATTCCTTACAAAATACGAGCTTTGACTGAAACCTATAAAACCATTTTGAATATCTCAGGTTTAGCTGCACGACCGTGAAGGTACCTACCGCTAATCAGCACACAGCTGAGGCCCATGCGTGAACAGAGACTTTTCTTTTTCGTTAGTTAATCAGAAGAGAAACGATGTTCAGTTTATGTACTGTCGTTCTCACACATACTAGGATTCTTATTAGCAAAAGCTTCGCATTTAGTGTTTTTTGCCTTTTTCCGATTCTACAACATGAAGTGGATAGACAAGATATTATGAAACATTTAACTTCTATCTAGAAAAAGCGATTTAAAAATATTTATGAAAGCGAAATTATATAGGCTTATGAGTTTAAGACAAAAGATAAGGTGTCTTAAGTGCAAAGGTTGATTAATTTTTATGTTATTAATTTTAAATTTAATTATTCGTAATCCTTGTGAGACAAATGATAATTCAGTGATATTAATATTGGCAAGGTTGTTTCTATTCAGTGTCTACTCTTTTTGTTGCCTTGTGTTTTGTATATTTTTTGCCTTTTTTATGAAATTTTTGTTACTATTTCCCCATTTATTCATTAGCGTAAATCATATTCCCACATGGAGTAAAATAACTATTAAGTCACTCAGTATAATAGCACTACTAAGTCACTCCTGGAAGATTCAAAAGTGTAAAAACTGGTTAATTTTTCAGTTTAGAATTTTTCGCAACACGATGGCGCACGTTGAGATCATCGCAATATTTAGTATTGTTGAATTTATCGCTAATATTTTTATCGAGATTTACAAATTCTAAGTTTCCTTCAATTTCGCAAACCAATCGAGGACATTTGAGAAAGAAGATCTGTCTGAAAAATGCTTTCTTCAAAACTCTACTTGACAGTTTATTAATTCCTTTAATTCAGTTTAATTTTATAGGATTTCCTGGAGAACAGATTATAAAATAAATTCTGTTTTTCTTTTTTTTAAACAACGAAAACGAAACTCTTAGGATATTTTAGGCTAGAACATACTGCATAAAACTAGTCACACATATATATTTCTTTTTAGAGCCACATTATATCGTTTTAAACCGTTTGGACTCGGGGTTTTTTTTTTACAGTTCGTGATAACTGGATTCTTGTATATATAAAAACTTAAAGACAAGATATGCAAAAATAATATTGCGTTTTTATTAAATCAATATTTATTATTTTAATCATTATTTTTTATGCAGTGGACGTATGTTAAATAAAACTTTTAATTTTGCAAAGGATGGAACGAAAAGGATATTAATACTCAGCAACAGCAAAAGATGGCTAAAATTCCTTGGACATAAATTAATGAAGGAGATCAGATAGAGGTGAAAAAAAGAGACAGAGGAAAGCAGTGTGTAACACACTTGACGGGCCTGAGCAGGTGGATCGTATAGCGGGGTTGTGTGGGGTAACAGGAGAAAGCTTGCTAAGAGACACCAGGGATAGGGAAACGTGGAAGACCATGATCATCTACGTTCTGAAAATAACATGGCACATAGAAGAAGAAGAATTATACTACACTATATACCTTAGTAAAATTAACTTCACTTTGTACCTTTAACACGTTGATTCGTGTCACCAAAATCTGGTTTTTCTATCGATCAATGTATGGCTAATTTAGAGGATGTGAAAGATTGACGGAAGTAACAGAATTTTATATATAGAATTATATGAAACATGCGCAGTAAATCTCGTTTGTTCTCTGCAATTATGGTGTCTTTTCTCTTGAACTCTACAGATCTTCACCTTATTCTTTTGAAATTTTATCAAGATTGTATTAAGTTTATCTTCCAGGTGCCATGACATTTCCCGTGTTAATATGTAACTAATATCTTGAAAACAATATTTAACTTTACGGTAATAACAATAATGTCCTCTAAGTATTTAATATTTTTATAATCAATTTAGTTTTATATTTCATAGATTTTTCTAAAAAAATGGCCATTGCATTTCTCAAACAAAATTCATATATTGCGTATAAACGCCTGAAGGAAGAATTGTTCTACACTGATAATTTTTTTCTATTTTTGGCAAAAATAATGAAACATAAAAAATCATAGTCGTTTTGTCTATGAGGAAAGCTACATAGTACTTTGACACTCACTCTGTTGCTTTGAAATTAATATAACAATATCACGTTATAATCGCGAACTGTATATATACTTCATATTAGATATTAAATTTTGTCATTCTAAGACAAAATAGTGAAGACATAATTGAGTAATATCCGCAGATTTAAATGTAAGAAAAATAACTCTATTAAGTCACACCTTGGAGCTTCAGAATTGTAAAATCTGAAGAATTCTTCTGTTAATTTCATACCAATTAATTGGTATTTCACAAAAAGGATGGTCGTCTGAAGTGTCTGAAATTTGCTTGCAGGAATAAAAAAAGTAGTACTATTCAGTTATGTTCCAGCGCAAATGGTAATTTTTTCTTAAAGAAGAGCCAATTAATCAAGTTAGATTAACTCATCGCAAAATCAACTAAAATGAAGGAAATAGACAAAAAACATATGTTCGAAATATAATTTATATATATATATATATATATATATATATATATATATACATATGTGTGTGTGTGTGTGTGTGAGCGTGCGTGTGTGTGTGTCTTTGTGTCAGTAAATTTACTGCATTTGACAAACACACAGATATATATATATATATATATATATATATATATATATATTTTTAATGGTTGTTACAATGTTTTAAATTCATAGTATCACTACATAAAAAGTTTCTCATGTTTCGAAGCCAGCCCATTATGTTTTGGCTTCATCCTCAGGTGATTTTTTTAGAAATGAGAATTATCCAGTTGAAAAGACCGTTTATTTGTGTTCAAATTTGTTATTTTTGGGTGTTAGAGGGGTTGGTCTGTATTTTGAGATCCGTTGACCTTTTTACTGGTGTTAGGGTTAAGTGTTTGTTTTTGGCAGTGTTCATGCTAAGTTAATCTATTAATCTTGAAAGGGTTGGTGCTGCTGGAGCCTTTGGTTTAGGGGTTGGTAGGTGTTGTTCTGTTTTGGGGTTGGTTTCTCCTTAATTTAATGTATGTTATTTTGTATTGGGGTGTGTGCTTTTTCTTTTTTTTCTTTTTTTGTCTTTTTTATGAACTATATTTTTTATAAAATATATCTTTCATAAAGATGTATAGGGGTTGGTAGGTGTTGTTTTGTTTTGGGGTTGGTTTCTCCTTAATTTAATGTATGTTATTTTGATTTGGGGTGTGTGCTTTTTTTTTATTTTTATTTTTTTGTTTTTTATAAAATATATTTTTTATAAAATATATCTTTCATAAAAATATTTTATAATATTCCATAGTATTAAACTATTTTATAATATTATAAAATATAATATTTTATAATATTTAAGAAATATATTTCTTTTATAAAATCTATCCTTTATACAACATATTTTATAAATATAAAGTATATTTTTTTATTTATTTATCTACTATTCTGTTGCAACTGCATTATTTTTTGTTGGTATTGTATAGGGTTTGTTTTCTTTTGGGGGGTTTCTGGTTAGGTTTTTTTTATTTTGTTTACTTAAATTTTAGCGAGGAATATTTGCGATGTTTGCCTATAACTGCTAATTCGTCTTTACGGTTTAGTAAATCGTTGCTGTTAGGGTACTGGAGAATGTGTAGTTTTTCACTTAGACATAAAGGGCAGATGTCATTAAGTGAGTTGCAAGTTCTAGTTTTTTCTAGGATTTCCCATTTTACTTTCGGTTTCTGTTTTGAATCCTTTAGCATCCAAAAGTATGTGGAAAGGGATATTTGGTTTCGGTATACTATTTGAAGCTAACATTGTAACAACCATTATAGTATAACGCTCTACATTTGTATCGAGCAGTCTTTATAAAAGCAAATGCATGAACAAAAAGGTAAATAAACCTATGACTTCAACAACTTAGTTACAATATATATATATATATATATATATATATATATATATATATATATATATATACGTGTGTGTGTGTCAAATGCAGTAAATTTGTGGATATATATGTAAATATATATGTATGTGTGTGTGCGTGTGTGTGTTTGCGTGTGTAAATTTACTGCATTTGACACACACACGGATAAATATATATATATATATATATATATATCCCTAGTTCCCTATTTAGGATGTGGCTTCCGGCTTTCTCTTTTCCAATCTTCTCACTTTGGTTTCTTTTTTTTTTTCAATTGGAGTAGATAGATCTATCTATCGCCCGGTTCACACTCCGCCCGCGTCTATTGAACAGGTTAAGAGGCTCATCACTTGTTCCCTGTTTATGATGTGGTTTTCGGCTTTCTCTTTTCCAATCTTTTCACTATTACGTAGCCTCCTGCACATGAGTGGCGTTACCGCCTTGCTCGGGGTGATACGATTAATATATATATATATATATATATATATATATATATATATATATATTATGTTTAATCATGAGCCGTTCTAAACGTCGTATGTTTGCTTTAATTTCAGGTGAAAATAAAAATAAAAATTCTCCAACATTTGTATACTTATTTATTGGTTTTCTACTAAGCTTTCGGCTCACATGGGCATCTTCAGAGAGGTTGTTTAGACTGAAATATTATAACATCCACCATCACCGACGATTTTATTTTGTGTTGACATAAATAAAACTCCGCTTGGCAACGGCAATGGTTACCAAAAATAATAAACGCAGTTCTTAAATTTGCGATGCGGTTTTATGACGTCACACCGCGTGATAGCGCGAAATGACAACAAAAACAATGTAGTCAAATGCAATGTAATATGTTATTTCCGGATTTAAAGTTGATTTTATTGAGTGTTGGTTGTTTAGATTTTCTGTACATGACCTCCAATATCTGCTGGTTCCTCTTACTGTGTGTATGAGTAATGATCACCGTATTGTTGACCCAAATATGTCTGATTTTACTACAACCACGCTCTCCCGTAGACTTACATGTTATCTTTCTGATCAGAGTACTATTAAACAACATTTCTCTGAAAAACATAAACATGTAGGTAATATCAGACAGATTTTGGTCAACAATAGGATGATCCTAATGTTGGAGAATTTTTGTCTTTACTTTCAACTGAAATTAAAGCAAAAATACGATTTTTAGAAAGGCGCATGATTAAACATAATAGACATTCATTGTCTCTTATATTTAACAGCATATGTTTAGAAAATTACTTGCTGCCTCGATACACTATATATATATATATGTGTGTGTGTCAAATGCAGTAAATTTACACACTTGTGGCAGTATTGCTTTGTTTCATGTAAAACGACACACACACACACACACACACACACACACACACACACATATATATATATTATATGTCGAACATATGTATTTTCTAGAATGATAGCGAGGTAAAGGCATTTAATCAATAGCACTTCTCTAATAGTAATTGAGTACGTGACGTTATCTCGCTGTCATTCTATCTAAACTGGTTACTGACCGAGGTAGCGTGTTAAGTATTTTTAGAAATAAAAGTGACCGTCACGCCAAGCAAAACACACATGTCCTAGGGCTATTGAAATGGACCACTCTTTCACAAGAACACAACACACTTATATCTGATATATTGTAAAAGACACGGAAAATAGATATACTGAATACATTTTGGCAAAAGTGCTAATCGAAAGGGCTAAAACACTAAAAACTATGGCTTATTCTTATATTATTTAACACCTAAAATATCGAAAAATTGTAGAATGTTGGAAAAATTAAAAAGTATTTATTTTTTAATTTTTCATATTAATTATTATTATTATTATTATCATTATTATTATTTTTTAATATTTCTTTTATATTTTGTATTTTATATTTATTATTATTGTTATTATTATTATTATTATTATTACATACTTTGATTATTTTGTTTATTTTATTTTTATTTTTATTTTATTTTTACTGTGTTTTAGTTTATCTTTTGTTTATTTTTATATTAGGTTTAATGAATTTATACGTTCGTTTTGTGTTTTTTTGTAATATTCTTTTATTATACGCTTTATGAATATTTTTTTGTTCCTGTATGTGATTTCATTATTTTTTTCATGCCAAAAGATTTAAGTTGAATCACTGTAACCAATGTTTATATCTGTTTCCATTGTCTCTCCCCTTTCTTCCCTGTCTACATTTTGACACGATATTTTCATCTTCACTTTCTAACTTTTCTGTATCTTTCTTTTTTCACTTCTTTATAGAAGTAATTTTTTTAATTTGTTTTTTTTTTTAATTCCAGAAGATATGAGCCAAAACACTTGCAATCGATGTCAATATCAGTTTGCAATTTACTCCCGGCCAAATTTTTAAAATTATCTCTTTTAAAATTTTCCATTCACTTTTCCCCTCTTTAAATTTTCTCACTTATTTTCCTTTTCACTTCCTATATCTTGTGTATCTTTCCATTTCTTCTTTCTTTTCCTCTTCTTTATTTCTCGTTTATATTTTCTTTCTCTTTTTAAATATCTTTTTACCTCGTTTGGAAAAATTTCTAACAATGAAGTATTGTTCTGAAAGGAATTTTAAAATAAAACGTTAACTATCTGATGAGACACTGTTCTTTCTGTCGAAACAAAATGTACAATTTTGTAGTTGTTCGTAGTTTGCATATGTTCTAATGTGATAATAATAAATATTCATTGCTCTATTTTTATATTGAGCACTGTTTTAAACTAATGTTTACATCGTTGCAAATATTTTCTTGGTTCTTATTTATTTGGATAACTACCTACTATATATATATATATATATATATATATATATATATATATATATAAACACACTGTGACTCCTCGACCTCCCAATTTCAGCCAAGATACTCAAGTTGAATGACTACATTGAACCTATAGCTAATTCTACTGCTAGGAGCGTTACTATGTCGAGCCAGGATTTTATTCTCCCTTAAATCCGTCTTGCACATATACAAATCAAACATTTGACTATGCACTCAATACTCTTGTCATATCTGATCGTGCACCCTTGTTATTCATCTCTGGATTCTCGACAGATTCGAGAGGAGAATCTGCAATGTAATCGATCCCGACGTGGCATTTAGACTCCAGCCACTTTCTCACCGAGTAGATGTGGCCTCTCTCTGTCTATTCTAGAAATATTTTGCTTCGACAATCTTAACACCTTGGTGACTTTTCTACAAAATTTCCTCGAGGAACCAGACTGACAAAATTTACTGTCAAAATATCCAACTGCAGCCTTCACTGCTACTCCCTCAGTTTCTTTTTTCGCACTTCCCGCCTGTCGAACTCTCTTCCTTATTCATTCTTCCCTGATACCTACAATTTCCAAGAGTTTAAATGCCATGTCAATTAAGATCTTTATTCCCTTGATTCGCATCTTTTTCTTACACTTTCCCCAACACCCACTAGATCTTGATCTACTCTTTTTCACTTAACTTTCTTCCCACCAGGAAACCTGTAACCGCTTTCTCTTTCTTTTAGGTCTCGTGTTATGTAACCTTGCACTCTCCTTATATGTAACTCCCTGCGCACCAGTGGTACTGGCTTAATATATATATATATATATATATATATATATATATATAATCCAAAAGGAAAAGAAGGTAGGTAATATTAAAACTGATCAAGGTGGAGGGCTCAATGTAATTTATATTTAAATTACAGACCCAAATATAAAATAAAATAAATTCCGATGTTCAAATCAGTTGTATGGCCATTTCAACGAGAAATTTCCAAAAAAGAAATCTCACGTATCATCGGCAACTGTTTATTACAAAAGCCAATTACAAATAAACCAAGATATTTTACCGGCAGAAGTTAAAAAAAAATACATCACGGGAAAATGAAATGGGCGAGATTAATAAGAAAGCAGACATAAATCTATGTCTATTTTTATTTTAACTTTACTTCTAAACTGAGTCAAGTGTGAAAGTGGAAATTTAGCCTTGTCTGGCTCTAAGAAATGGAAAGGGGAAGGATAAAGGAAAGAAAGAAGTAAAATAAGTAGAAAGGGGTGGTTGACAGGGAAGTAAGATCAGAAAAACAGAAAAGAAAAGAAAAGAAAAGAAAGGAAAGAAAAAGGAAAAAATAATCTCCATAGAAACATTAACAAATGTGTTGATAAAGAAATCATAGCAATTTTAGATTTAAATAAATGGGATGAAGTTATTAGAAAAAAAAAACGAATCTACAAAATTGTCTCAATAGTTTTCTGTAAGGGAAAGAAACCCTGAAATACATGACCCTTTTAATATACACATAAAAATTACCATCCGAAAAAACGTTACAAATGTACAAAAAATCATTTTAAAAAAAACCAAGGCACGACGATTCGTATTAAACATTTCACTTTTCGATCTGTAAATATTGCCTCCACTTAATAACTTAAATGCAATGTAATATGTTATTTACGAATTTAAAGTTAATTTTATTGAGTGTTGGTTGTTTAGATTTGATGTACATGGCCTCCAATATCTGCAGGTTACTCTTACTGTGCGTATGAGTAAGGATCACCGTATTGCTGACTAAAATCTGTCTGATATTACCTACATGTTTATGTTTTTCAGAGAAATGTTGTTTAATAGTACTGATCAGAAAGATGACATGTAAGTCTACGGGAGAGCGTGGTTGTAGTAAAACCAATACATGTACTAGGTCTTGTATTAGTATCAAAGATGCAATCTCTGAATAGGCATATAAATTGGTACACTACATTGGGTTTTTGTAGAGAATTTCGTTTAGTGCTTGTTGAGTTATTATAGACTATGAGGTCCATTGTTTTAAACTTTAAACTATAAAATATAATGAGTCTAATTTGATTATTACTTTCCACTGGTTTAACATTTCTACGTATTATGTTTTTGAGAGATTTTTCATCTTGTTTATAATTATTATGTATTTGGTTGCAATAGTATAAGTTAATAGTGTTATGTTTATTTTGATATAAACCATTATTATTAATATTATCATTATTGTTAGAGCTATTGTTAATTTTGTTGAAATACATTTTAATTTGTTGATCAAAGTTAGGAAATCCATTATTGACTAGTGTTTGCTTAATGTTGTGTAATTCTTTATAAAATATAGATTTGGAAGAAGATATCATTTGTGTGCGTTGAAGTAAGTTTTTTATAACAGCTAAGTTATATCTTTGGGGGCATACACTCTTATAATTAAGAAGACACGAATTTATACTAGTTGGTTTCCTACATAGAGAAGTAGTAAATTTATGTGAGCTAGAATCAATGAATACATCGAGGAATGGGATTTTGTTATTAATATTAAGTTCTAATGTAAATTTGAGGACGGATTGACTTTCAAATTTGTTTTTATGATATGTAACTTGATCGATATTCTTAGCTAAAAGAAAGATGTCATCTATGTATCTTACATATATACAGGGTTTATTGTTGTTATTAATTATTTTATTTTCTAGATTTGCCATATAATAATTAGAAAAGAGGGGACCTAAACGAGATCCCATCGCAATACCATCTATTTGTGTATAAATATTGCCTATGGGATCGTGAAAGGGTACTTGTGTGGTGCATGCTAATAATAGTTTTTTTTTAATATAGTAGGTTTAATATTGATGGATGGGAGAGTTGCATGATTGTATACATCACGGATAATGATGTCAATTGTTTCATGGACGGGAACATTTGTGAATAAGTTTTGGACATGCAAAGATGCAATTATTTGATTCTTAGGTTTTACGGAATGGAGAATCTGTAAAAATTCGTCCGTGGAATTAATACTATATTTACCATGAAGATAGGGATTAATTAGTTTGTTAAGTCTTTTGGAAAGTTTATATATTGGTGTGGGTATTTGAGAAATGATAGGTTGGAGGGGATGATCTTTTTTATGGATTTTTACATTTCATAAATGTAGCCGGGCAGATAGTCATCTATAATCTTTTGAAGTTTATAGGATCCTATTTCAGCATTGTTTGCAGTAATACGTTTATTAATATGTGTGTGTGTGTGTGTGTGTGTGTATTACAATGCTGAAATGAAATTCATCCAAATAATTTATTTTTCTCTTCTTACTGATATTGAGTTTTCCTTTTCATTTAGCAGCTCAGTTGGATAAACAATGGCTCGTAAATGTTTTCGACTTCAAATACAATTATACAGTCTTCCGTATGCAATCATTCTGTTTCCGCGCAAAATTTATCTGATAGCTCTTTGGAGATCATGTGTCAGCTCATCCTTCGTCTGTATTTTTAACTCTATCTTGTAATTGCTCTGTCTAACATCTCTCGGTAGCTAGCAAGTGTCAGTAAATCTCATCATCATGTTTTCAGTAAGCTTATATGTTTTAATAATTGTGTTAAGAGTTACTAATGAAAGATGCTGAGAATATCACGTACTCATAAAAAACAATGGACGCGTATATTTAGAATCATAGAGAGGCAACTGAACTTTCCAGAACTCATAATGAGGAAGGATGCCTTGGAGAACTTAATACTCACATAGCATATTACATAAAAGAACAGAGAGAAATAGCCGGTAAGCAAAATACGAATTTGTGTAAATGAACGACAGAACCGAAAACCTGAGCGGTCGTTGAATATCAAAAATTGCTATACGCTACAAATAATCTTATGGCCGGTCGCTTATATCCGATGTTACCTGGGCGTCCAGTCAATCCCAGTTGCAAACACCTGATCAGGCAAATTTGTGTTTGTTTAATACCCATCTGTGTTTATACTGCAATTGCGCTTTAGACTTTTTTTGTAGAGAGCTCATTATACCTGGCGCGATCAATAGTCTGAATAACGGTAGCTCCCAAGTTGTTCTGTCTATAACATTTTACTCACAATGCTTAGGTCAACGAATAGCTTTTAGGATATATGAGCTGGTGCCTAGTTGTGGTCGATGGTCGATTGTATCTGTAACGTAGATCTAGGATATGATAATCAAAAAAGTCTATGCATCCAAAACTCACATGTCTTACAGCTGGCCTCATTGCGTAAAGCGAAATCTCAATTGCTTTTGATATTTTGATATGGGACGTTGGTCAGCACCTTGTTTGTTCAGAATAATGGTTCCTGTGGGCATTTGTTTTTCTACAACAAGAATGCAAAGTGCTAATTCAGCGTATTAAGGCTCGACTACATGAGCTGGTGCTATTTTAAATATTATCAAAGATAGTGATAACACTTCTGGCTCGTAATATCTCAAGAACACTCTCCTGCTAAACGAGATATAATATTACAACTGGAACAGGTGTTAATAATTAATATATGCAAGAACATTAAAGTGACACAATACAGAATTGAATTCGCAGTTTTGACGGATATATGTTATAATACAGGTATTTGCCAAAACGCAGAGATTGATTTTGGTGTATAAAAATTAATTTATTAATTTCGACACACAGCTTAGATTGGAATCTACACACGAACTGATGACTATCGTTGACGATTTAACCTTGATTAAATAGAAACAGGTATCCGATGTGTAAAATTATGTTCTGCCAATATATAAAGCAAGAAAATCTAACAGTTATTAGGGATTTCACGCTTAAATATGAGACTTATATATGCAGTCTTGTGCCTAATGTTTTCAAATATCTGATTAACTTTTTGTTTTATGGAATACACTGCATACGAAACTGATTGATACAAACATGGTTGAGACTTCTTTGGCTATACCGGGTGACTTACTCTTTGTAGAAATAGTCAGTTTTCCTTAAAACAAAATGATGTCAGTCAAAATATTTAGTTTTAGTTATTTACCCAAATCATGGTGCAGTGAATATCGACTCGGAATGACAAATCGGGGAGCCGAGTTCGCATTCCAATTGAATTCCTTGCATCCATTTGGGCACAAATACCCTTTGGTAAAGGTATTAATCCGTCTCTTCCTCCCAGTTATGGGTTAAATAATAGAACAGATTGGGTTCTATAGCCTTTATCGGCAACCAGTCTACTGCAAAATCTGCCCAGTTCGTCATGTCTCAAAAGAGACATGATCGCCCAAAATATGTATCACTTATGGTACGTAACTTACAGATCCAAACTATATTCTTGTAATTTGGGCACAGGCTGAGAGAATCTGAATTTGAAATTTAAATTTATCTAGCTCTCTCTCTCACTCACTCACTCTCTTTCTCTTTCTCTCTAACTGTATATCACTCTCCACGTCTTTCTCTCGCTATATATGCTATTCTTGTTATCTAAACTTCGTGAAAGCATGAAACTGAGTTTCGATTCGAGTTTTCCTTCACCAGGTGTTGATGTTGTGAAAAAATTATTTTTTCATTATATATATAGTTTAGGTGTTGAGAACATTAATTTACAACGTAGGTAGTTGTTTATTATTTGTTGCTTCCTTTTGGATTACCTGTTCGGGATATCTCACTTGTCTAATTTACTTTATCCGCTGACAAATTTTATGTTGGTCATAATAACTTTAATGGGCATTTTAGCAGTAGAAATAGTATCACACACACGCACATACACACGTATATATATATATATATATATATATATATATATATATATATATATATATATATTTGTTTTTCAACATTATATAAGTAGAAGTAAGTAACCACGATATAATTATACATTTTGTTTTGACATTGAAAGAATAATATCGCATCAGGCAGTTAACAATGATGCTAATAAAAGCTTCTATTTAAAAATTTAATTTTATGTGACATCACTTTTCGTTTTTGGGAAATTTTCCGTGCAAGCTAAAAGGATTTTATAAGAGAAGAAAAAATAAAAAATAAAATAAAATAAGAAATCAAGAAACAGGAAAAGAAAGAAGAAAAAAAGAAAAGAAATTGAAACAGAAATATAAGAAAATAATCGCATTTTAGAGAGAGCAAAGCAAAGCAAAAAGAAGAGAAATTTAACAAAAACTATACCGATACAAAGGAAAGGAAAAGTGAAGAAAAACGAGAAGATGTTGAGAAGAGTTAAGTCAATATAATTATAATGAAAAAAGAATTCAAATTTGAACGGAAATGAGATGCTAACAAATATTAAAACTTGAAGTTACAATTTTACTTTTCAAATTTTCGGACATTATCAAATGAAATCACAAACTCAAACAAAAATTATTTATAGAATATAAATAAGGGATATGTAAAGAAGCAATACCAACGACTTAAACTAAACCGACCTAACATAAATTAGATTCAAAATTAAATTTAAAATTAAATGTTTTTGTATTACTTTTAAATTATAAACTGTTATCAATACAGCAAGAGAAAAGTAAAAAAAATAAAAGAGCACTTCATGGCTAAGCGTATTATCAGTATTCTTTGAATAAAATAAAATACCTAAAGCTAGAAAAGATAACTATTGTTAAAATGAAAATGTTCATATAAATATAATTTAACATAAGAAGAGGGATTAATGAGTTAAAGGATTTTAGTAATATTTTAAAGGTAATACTTTGATATGTTTACAATTTTCTGTAGTGTTATATATTTGATTTAATATGTCAGTATTAAAACTTAATAATTTCCATTTTCTCTTGTAGACAGATGAAATCTGTCATGCGTATTTGAGAATTTTCAATTTAACTTTAGTTGTTTTATTCTCCTGTTTTATCTTCCAAACATATTTAGAAAGCAAGGTCATATTTCGTTTGTCTGTGTTAGTGAAGGACGAGAGATAGGTATAGAAACATTTTTTAAATTGGTTCATCGTACATTCAATGTAAATCTTAATAACCCTTTAATTTTCTACTGATGAAATAAAACAGATATAAACAAAGGATTTTGATGAAAACTTGTTAGATAAAAATCATCTGTCGACATTTCTAAATTTCACAGGTTATTTCTACGGCACAAATTAAGATCAGCATTAAAATTATGGATATTTTTGTGATATAAGTTCAATATTATATTTTTTATGTAATTTAATTATTTTTCTAAATTATTAATGCAACTATAACTAAGATTTGTATTCTTCCGATTGTACAATTAAAGTTTTATTTTTAGAAAATTGTTTATCAAATAATTCAAAGAAAGTATGTTTGAAGTTAGTATTAACTAATTGATTGAGTGCAGGAATATATATTATGATATTCTTGTTTCTGTTTTTTCTGGAACGGCAATAATCCTCGACATATCTAATTTCAAAAGATCTAATACCATTATTTGTAAGAGGTTTATCAAAAAATGTTTTGTTTTTTAAAAAATTATTTGCAAGGGAAGTGTTGATTAATACCTTGTTCAACCGATGATGGAATATGTTAGATGACAAGTGGTTGGTGATTAGAGTTAGGGTGGATATAATCGGGTCAGTATTGTTTTTATGTAAGGTTTAAAAATACTGAAAACTTAATCCAACATAACATATAAGATATATTTTTTTATATTAATATTAATAACTACGCTAAGATCACAATGTGTCAAAAACCCTGTGGATTACTATTCAAATACGCAAGGAAACTCTACAATAAGAATATTCCAACTAAATCCGAAGACTATGCAGAATCGAAAGATCCCCTAGTGTATCTAAATTTTCAGCCAAATATTTAATCTACTGTTCGTTGTCATGTATCAAGACTGATTTTCTACACTTCAAAATGATGGATTTTATATTTAATATCGTATATATATATATATATATATATATATATATATGATTTCATATATGTATGTGTGCTAAAGCTGGCATGAATTCACCATCGTTGACCTGACGATTGCGTTTGGCATGAAAAAGAATGTGGCCATTTTATATCAAGCTATGTACGCTGTCTCTGCCTTTTATCCCACATATAAAGCGTACATTACAACTATATTTTAAGATCTCTCTCTCACTCTTTCTCACTCATTCTCTCTCCGTCTCTCTCTCTCTCTCTCTCTTCTCTACATATATATATATATATATATATATATATATATATATATATATATATATATATAACGCACATCAATCGATCTTTGATATATATGATTTCGCTAGCGATAAAGCAATGTTGGATGTAGGAATGTAAAAAGAAGTAGAAGTACACATTGTTTTTAATGGCATCTGCATTAGTTTAGTTTTAGTCGTTGCTTATATATTCTTATATAAACGATTGCTGGTTAGAGAGAATTAGAAATAGGAAGAACCTCGTCCTTCCACAGTGATTTAATTTTTGCTATTGTTTTTTATTATTTGTGACTGTAACGTCTTTCATTCCAGGGATTTTCTGTTACCTAAATATATTATTTGGGTTTTTATTCGATTTTACAGTAGTTAGCTTTGTATATGCTAGTTTGGAAGAAATAATGACATAGTGGGCTTTTTGACATTGTTCTCTAATTACAGATAGGCATTTTGCGTATTCTATGTGTATTGATATTCTTTCTTGTCTTTTTCTTTTGTAGTACAACACTAAACCTAATCCTTGTTATAGCTTTGGTTTACCATTTAGTATATCTGTTGAATATTTTACCTAGTCTATATCTTGGTAAGTCTCTTCATGCGCACATTTTTCTTACAATCACATGGCATATTTGAATAAATCCCACTGAATCTGAGACTAATGCATGCCTCTATAAGCAAAAGTTTTTAGCATAAACTTACATTTACACCAAAAAGAACAAAAAATGCAACATTAATAGAAAGAGTAAAGCATCCTTGGATAAAATATTTAAAAATATTAAAAAGATACGTGGGTCAAATATTCATCAAATTAATTGGAAAAACATTTGGCAAATCGTATGTATATATAGAGGGGTGATAGATCAGTAATTATATGCATTCATATCTAAATAAATATACAAAAACTGTACGCAAAACATCTAGTGTCATTACAGCAACACATTAATAGCATGTTTTTTTTCTATACCTGAGTAGGTAGCATGGCAATCACCAACACTAAAATAGATTCTGTAAAAGCGAAAACCTCATTGATTCTCTCTCTCTCTCTCTCTCTATCTCTCTCTCTCTCTTTATATATATATATATATATATATATATATATATATTGTCTTTGGACTAAGTTTATGTTGATAGTATTATGCATGCGCACGAAAGAGAGATTGAGAATTTTTAATCTGAATGTATTTATGTGTTTGAGGTAAACTATCTCTCCGAATTCATTTAGATCCTTTCATTTTTGTTTGTTTCCAATACTGTTTGCTATTAAGTGTCGGACATTGTGATAAAATATCTGCTAATGAAGGTGAACAGTTGTAAAAATATGGAAGCACATTTATTGCAGAGAATCCGATTAGTAAAGACGATATTAAATATTTATGCCCATTTAAATAACATATTTTATATAAAAAGGTTGTTCAGCTTTATTACAGATAAAAACTAATGTATTAAATGTGTGGCATTGTAAATTATCTTTTTTTCTGTTTGCATAATATTTTATATTAGTCCTTTGACGTTTATCTTCTGAAGTTTCTCTGCTGAAATATTTCGTTATGTCATTGCATGAATATAAGCGTCAATGTAAACATTTAACATGAAGTCCGAAATTACCAAATGATTCACCCGAACGGTTTTTATTTATTTTGTTATACAACTTTCTATTTACCTTTTCTGATATATAAAAAATCACATATATCATTACCCCATATATATATATATATTTAAACATTATTTTAGCGGATATTTATATTTGGGTATATACTCATTTTTTTATAATTAAACTGTATATTTATATATACCGGCACAAATAATCTAGTAATCTTGTTAAGGGAACATACGTTAACAAAATATCTCGAATATACAAACCGGTAAATACAAATGGATGTACTGTTTAATAATAATAACAAAAAACAGACAAAAAAAGTTCATCTACTCAATTACTCGGAAACAGAACATTTACCTTGATGGACAATTAACTTAGACGAACGTCTATTTTCATTGCCTAGAATTTCCTTCTTGATGTGCCATGTTCCCTCTGGATGTTGTCGATCATGGATCTCCACAGTTTCCTGTCTCTTGCAACTCTAAATAAATTCCGTCTTGTCATTATATAGAAAGACGTCTTTCACCATTCATTTTACCCCGCTTGTCAATTCCAGTTTCCCTCTTACACTGTATCGTGAGTAACAGATTATCCAAGTCCTTCTTCTTCATGATGTGACTAAAAAACTTGAACTGTTTCTTCCTGATGTTAATTATAAATCCCATTGCAATTTATATTTTTTCTAAAACCTAACTGTTACTCAAATGTTTGGTCTACGGTGTCATCAGAATGTTTCTGTAGAACCGCATGTACGTTGCTTCATGTCCCATCTTCACCTTTGAGGAAATTGTCTAGCATTCTCTAGCATACAGTAATCATATAAATGTCTAGTACTCTTTACTTTGGTTCTTTGGAAGTTTTTTCTATATCTTCTTATTCTGCTTAGCTTTTGGAAGGTATTGCTTCTTAACCCAATGCGTCTTCAGATTTCAGTACTGCAATTTCACTTCTTCTGTTCGAACACTTCCAAGATATTTATAGTTTTGTGCTTGTTTGATTTAGGTACCTCAGATTTTTAGTTTACATTTTGGGCCAAGACTTTTGCTGATAACCATGCATTCTGTATTCTTATAGTTTATGATTAGTCCTTTCTTTTCGCTGTCCTTCAATATCTTCTGCAGTAACATTTGTAGTTTTATTTCCGTGTCTGATGTGAACACAGTATCAGCTGCATATTTTCTGCAGGTAAGCTTGAGGCCACCAATACTGAAACTTCTTAGGAGTTCTGGTTCTCTCATAATCGCCTCAAACTCTAGGTTCGTTAATTTTGGTTAATTTTTGTTTTAAGTTTCTATTTTTACTGCCCAGAATTCTAGCCGAAAATGTTACAGAAGCTTGTCTATATTGTTTGACTCTGCTAATGAATAGTTGATATGAAGGGAGTCAAATATCGAAGCAGGTCACCGACGTAGCGGCTTTACATATAGATATCACAGAAGTGTTGGTAAGAATCAGTTTCTATGTGTTTCTAATGATTTATGAAAATAAGATACGTTATCAGAGTGACAACCGATTGTAATTTGCACTGATGCATTTAGAAACATCCTGTTTGGTGATCGCATGATTAAACCAATTATGTTTTCATAATTGATCTACTGATAAAATGAAGCTTTTGATATTCCATGTTAATTTGCGATTTCTTCTTTTAATCATTACAAATTTAGATCTATTTGATGGACTGAAAGGCCAATATGAAATCTTTAAAGAAAAACGTTAAATTAAAAACTAACTGATGAAAATGGAATTAATATGAGTATATTTGCATTTCTTGAAGTCTATGGAAAACTACAAAAGATACCTAATAATGCATAAACACATACACATACTTACGCAAGCACAGAAACACACACGTAGATGCATATATATATATATATATATATATATATATATATAATTGTGAATTGGGCAGGATATTATAAAAAACGGCTGACAAAGTACAAGTTTTTTTATTTGGTTTTTCGTGGTTTTCTGGCAATTTTCTTTTTAAAATTCAATCAACAGTATTAAAATTCTACATAATTTAAATCCAAGATAGACCATTAATAGGAAGCACGAAAGAATAAATAAAATACTTCATCGCAATAACTTTTAAATTATTTTTAATAAAACTAATATATATAATCCATTTCAAAAAATGGTTCGTATCTTATTGATCAAACGGGATACAAATGTATTCAGAACAAATATCGTCGGTAATAAGAAGATAGAAAGAAATCGTCGGTTATAAGGTGATAGAAAATGTTGATTAGCGACTGATGTTAAAACGTAAACTAATTAAAGGGTAATGGGAGAGGAAAAATATTCTCTACCCGTTAGCTAAGGACTTCTTCGAAAAGGGTCAGTTTGAGTTTTAATTCTCGTTGCATGCCCATGGTATGTCTCTCTATGTTAATAATAACAGACTCCAATATATCCAAGTCGAATCTGTTCCGTTCACTGCGCAAAAATTAATGAGAATAACTTCTCCTGTAAGCAGCAAGAATCTGGGAAGACCCGAATGTCAGGCAATTCTAAACTTCCAAATTTTGTATGGTTTTGTATCTCATTGTGATACATTTGTATCCGGTTTTATTGATAAAAATGAACACATTTTTAAGTCATGCAGTGACACGCATAAGCATTCGAATCATTGGATACATGTTCTTTTCTGTTATAACTCTAGTTGATGTTCGCCATTTTGCCTGATATTTGGTAAGTAAAGTTGATTTAGCTATATGTAGAAGAAAAATTAAAAACCCATGGTTGTATCCATTTTTCTCATCAAAGTTCAAAATTACAAGACTTTAAGTATTCAAATTTTCGATAGTTTTGGAAGGTTATCTCTGGACAATCAGAGAAGCACACAAATGCTTACAAGATAGTGCTACTAATCATCTAACTCTTTGATGTGCATTCTGCAATTCAAGGATTAAAAATAGCAAAAACTAAAGAATTATCCAGAGATATGCGAGATAGAATCATTGAACGTCACAAAGGAGGACAAGATTACCGAGAAATTAGCAAAGAAATGAATCTAGCTCTAAGTTCAGGAGGAAATATAATCATTAAGTATAAAAAATATGGCGACGATACATAAAAGCTTGTAAGAAATGGAAGACAGGGAAAAATAAATGAGAGGACTTCATGTTGGATCTGCAGAAATACATAAAAAATCCTTCGTTACTCGTTCTGAAATTAAAACTGATCTTATGGGTGATGGAATTAATGGAAGTAAGGTACCATTAGCAGAGCTCTATATTCTATAGGCTTTCATTCAAGATCACCAAGAAAAGTGCCTTTACTGAAAACCAAATATGTCAAAGACCGATTAAACTTTGTCGAAACTTATGAAAAGAAAGGTATGCAGTTTTAGGAAAAGGCAATCTGGTCGGATGAAACTATCAGAAGGAACACAGCGACAAGTGTTTGGCAAAAATATGGCACTGCCTTCAACAAGCACAATACCATCACCACAGTTAAGTTTGGGCTGGTTCAATTATGATATTGGGATGCTTTTCATCCAACAGCACTGGTGAGTTACAAGTTATCCATGCAAGAATGGATGGTAGCATTTACAGGGTGATTCTAGAGATGAAACTTCAGACATCTGCAACTTCTTTAGGAAATGTTCGGAATCTCGTGCTTCAAGACAACAATTATCCCAAACTTACCGCAAAACACACAAACGAATGGTTTGAAAATAATGGTACTAGTACTTTCATTTGGCCAAGTTAGTCTCCTGACTTGAATCCAATTGAGAATTTGTGGAATACCTTGAAGTTCATAGGCAGAATCTACAAAATATCAAGCAAATTTAAACATGCACTTGACATTTGCATAAAGCATAAAACACGAGTCCTGCTAAAGACATAGGATAATATGTGTTGTGGGATGTACATAATAATGGACTCGTCTAAGTGGACATATAATCCTGCCTATAGAGAGAACAGCTGAGTCGTAAGCACGTGGCTTTTGCCACTGCTGCTACGACTATGACAGTGTCGGCGCTCTGCCTTCGGGTATAGAGCGGTCTCAGCTTCCGAGCAGAGAGCAATAACCCAGTCGTGGTTCCGCCGTAGGGTAGAGGCACGATTGGGCAAAAATAGACAGACATTTTTTGGCCGGGTCATATAGCCCGGAAAGCCCAATTATAAACTGACCATGTGTCGCATGTTGCCCTTACTGGGAGGGACAACTAAATATAGAGTTGTAAGCACTTGGCATTTGCCTCTGCTGTTACGACTATGACACTCTCAGCTCTCTGCTTTCGGGTATAGGGAGCTCTCTGCTTCCGAGGAGAGAGCAATAACCCAGTCGTGGTTCCGCCGAGGGGTAGAGGCACGACTGGGCAAAAATAGACAGACATCTTTTGGCCGGGCCATATAGCCCGGAAAGCCCAGATATAAACTGACCATGTGTCATATGTTGCCCTTACTGGGAGGGACAGCTAAATAATGAGTCGTAAGCACTTGGCATTTGCCACTGCTGCTACGACTATGACACTGTCGGCACTCCGTCTTCGGGTAGAGGGCGCTCTCTGCTTCCGAGCAGAGAGCAATAACCCAGTCGTGGTTCCGCCGAAGGGTAGAAGCACGATTAGGCAAAAATTGACAGATCTTTTTGGCCGGGTCATATAGCCCGGATTTCCCAGTCATAACTGACCATGTGTCCTTACTGGGAGGGACAACTAAATATAGAGTTGTAAGTTGTAAGGTGAGAGTTGATTATATGGAGTTGGATCTGGAATCACAGTTGTAGCTGCAGTTGCTCTGAGCTCACTCAGCTAGAATCAGTTACCCGTACATAATTTTCTCTTCAAGACTGTATATATATATAATTTCCACGAATAGTATTTTTGAACTGACTAACCTGTGTTCCAGTTTGTATATTTCGTTCAGTATAACTTACATTTTCCATCTCCACATCTGTTTTTGTTATTATTTTGTGCGATTCCCCACCCCGGAATCTACAACACACACACACACACACACACACACACATATATATATATATATATATATATATATATTGTATTGTTTGTTACAGTGGTTTCTAAAAGCATAGTATCAATATTCAAACATTTTCACGTTTCGGAACCACGTTTGCCCATCTTGTGGTGATGAGATTAAATGAAAAATAAATGGTGAAAACTATTTATTTTTGGTGATATGATATGTAAGTGAATGTGGCGGGAGTGTAGTATAATTTAGCCGACAGTTTAATGCATGAACAGTGTATATATATATATATATATATATGCAGCATCTTCACAATTATTAGAACGACAATATCAATTCCTTTGATTTTTTGATTCACTCATGAACTTAGTGTTTATGATCAAAAGATGAATTGGAACTTCATCTTTTATTTCTTCTTTTATTTCTTCATATTTACATTTAAATCTGTTAAAAATCTCATGACATCAGTCTTCTAAGTAAGGGAAACTATTTGAACAAGTGTCTGACATCTGATTCTTGCCACACAGGTGTTGCTTTTTAGATTCATCATTTACACGTAAATTTACTCGGAAGGACTATTGTTTTCAACTGTAAAAATGCATTTCTTGTTAAAAAAGATAAACCAACATGAAAACAAGCGAGGTGTCTATGGGAGATTTCAAGATCTTCTGAATGTGAGAAAAAGAAAATCCATTAAAACCATTGTTAAGCATTGGTTATAGCCAACACAACAAGATTGTGAGAGCAGTGAAGAAAACCTCAAAACAACATCAAAAATAGCCAAAATGCAGGGGTGATTTTTTTCAAAATCCACAATTTGAAGAAGACTTTAAGTGAAGAAATATAGAGGCCATAGCACAAGATGCGAACCCCTCATCATTCTAATAAGAATTGGAAGATCAGACTTAGAATTTTCAGGAGGGTACATCGATGAGCGACTCTGGAAGTGAGTCTTATGGACTGAAAAGACCAACATTAATCTCTTCTAAAGTAATTGAATGTACAATGTGTACAGAAATAAAAGATTTGCTTATGATCCAAAGAGTACAAACTAACTTGAAAAACATGGTGGGGGCAATGTCATTGCTTGGTCTCTCATGCCTGCTACTGGAACAGGCTTATTTGGAATTATTGATGAAGTAACTCATGATAATGGCAGCAGAAAAAATTCACAAGTCTGATGAAACATTTTTCTCTAGGTTTACAGAGAAAGGCATCTAAGCTAATCGTGAGGAAGTTTATAAGGCATCAGAACAATGACCCGAATCATGCTGACAGCAGAACAAATTATTTGAAAAAGGTACGTCTTTAGACTTGTCAAGTCAATCAAGAAAGAAAGCAAAAACAAGTATTAAAAATCTGAAAAATCATTATAAATGAAGAATTCAATGGTTTTTTGATGCCAATGGAAAAAAGAGCATAATTCCAAATATAATTTGCTATTTTCTTTTATATGATGCTTTACATTTTCTAACCTAAAATGGGGTGATGTGATACGAAATATTGTTATGTCCTAAGCGGATTAATACACCTAAATGTAAATACCAGGAAAAGAATGTAAAGTTCTGAACACTTGTCTCCTATTCATCATTCGATCTTAAACCCTAAATGTCTTCAGCCAATAGTAAAACAAAGAAATTGGCCTTAGCTTTTCAATACTTTTAGAAATGAGTGTATATATATATATATATATATATATATATATATATATATATATATATATAATGCTCAAGCAAACACACACACATATATATATAATAATAATTTATACTTTTAAATAATTTCTAAATTTTTTTGTGAATTTTATATTTTATCCGACTATAACTTTTATTTCGACATTATTATATCTTTTTTGTTAAAATTCTTGATTAAAAAGTTTTGAATTAAGATATAATACTAATAGTTCTTAAGAAAATATACATTTTTAGCTTTTGAATTAGAAAACCATTTTAGCATATACGAACTTTCAAGCATATACTGCCTTTCCAGATCTCAACAAAAACTGTACCCCTGAAAAATGAAGGTTGAAGCTTTATGGCATCAGTTTTTAAAAACAAGCCGTCTACCCAGACACGTATATCAACTAAAATATAATGTTTAAAGTAAAAAAGAGTAATATATAGATTATTTGTTGATTGTTGCAGCAAGAAAGGAATTCTTTTTACAAAACACTCATAAGATTATGGGTCTGGATTCAGTCATGGCTTAAGGGTCACTGCATTAATAATGTGTGATGCTAGCAGACATTGGTGCAACTATTATATTACAGGAGTATTAGATACGAGGTTAAGTCAGAAGATTATCCGAACTTTCACAATAACATCTTTGATTTGTCACATTGCCTTCTGTTCATGCATGTTTAATATCGCCATCACGCAATCGAAATTTGAGTATGATCATGGCAATATTCTTGCTGCAGTTACAGTGAAAACATATCCTCTCCACTAGCAGTGTAAACCAAGGAAGAACAAAGAGCAGCAATTGGAATCTTCAGAGAACATGCAGTCTCATCGATGATGATTTTCCGATTCACCATTACCGTCTCCCGATCTTGCAGAATTTTTCATCAGTGGAGGAGGCCGACTAGGGTACTGTTTATTTTCTTTTTTTTTTTTCGTGCGTTACGCTTCTCCGGCCACATTTAAACCTCTCTATCTTCCCATAAACACTTCTGATAAATTTAAGCCTCAAACACATCTTTGACCCGAGAAATGAGATCATTGTTCTTTGTTCCTAATTGGTGTACTCTGTTCGTGGAGTCGACAGGGTTACGTTGTAAGACCATCAATAAAACTTGTTCAGACTTCGATCTCGTGACCATAAGAGTACCAACCATAAGCACTCATAAGCAAAATGCAGTGTGACAAATTTAAAGATGTTATGAGAAAGGTGTTTATAATTTCTGACATACTTATTATAATCAAATTTTATCTCTACCGAATGTTGAATACAATCATTTTTTATATTAGCTGGAGCTTTGTCAGATATATGAATGCAGAATGTTTTTTATTCAAAAAAGGGTAAGCATACGTCATTAAACATGATGTCTAATAACCTTGGCCAGATGTAATGGAAACAAAACCGATCCATTCACTATTAAACAAACAAAACAGAAATAATAACAAGCTATTACCAGAACAGCATGATTAAAATTAAAGCATTTAACTTAGTAAAGGTAAAAGTAATACCAAAGAGAATTAAGTTAAAAGCAGTACGATGACTGTCCACCCGATGATTACAGATGGTATCCGTGATCAGCTCTCACCCAAATGTTACAAAGTACACTGATAACTCCGGGGAAGTTTTATTTCCTTTGCAAAGAAAGTTATCACTGAACCATGACGCCAGACAATTGCTATCTCCAACCGTGAACATTTTAACAAAAAGATTGCACTAAACGAAAAAGACTTTATTCAGAAAAGGCTTGACCACCAGCGGTGAGACCACGTTCCAGCCGAGCGGCTCGCTTCACACATAATCAGACCTTTTGTCGCGTCATTGTACTTTTTCTACTTCCTCTTCTTCTATATGGCGTGTCCTTTAAGAACGTAGGCGATCATAGCCCTCATCAAAACTCTGTATCTTTTGTCACTTTTAATACACTTTCAACCTGTTTTTCTGTACAATTTCTGCTCTGTGACCCATCTGCTTAAGTGCATAAAATATGCTGTGCGTTGCATTCCCTTGTATCTCTTACCCTGTATCCGTCCGCTGAGATTCAGGTTCTCCAAGCTCTCATTCCTTATTGTATATTCAAAAAACTTCAGCTGTCTTTTTCTAATGTTAAGTATCACTTTCGTTTTGTGGTTCATCCTCTTCAAAACCTCTTCATTGTTCGCGTGTTCTATCTATGGTCTCCTCAGCATCCTTTTATAAAACCACATTTCTTTTGCTTCAAGTTTTTCTTTTATCTTTTCACTGACATATTGAACTGACATGACTATTCACTGACATATTGAAGGACAAACATCACATAACAATCTAGTACTCTCTTCTTTGATTGAAGTGAAATTTTTCTGTCTCTACTCTACTCAGCTTCTGGAATGCATCCTTGACCATACCAATACGCTTTTGGATCTTCTTATCGCAGTTTCTGTCCTCTGTTAGAACAATTCCCAGGTATTTAAATTTATGCACCAGTTTGATTTTGGTATCACCAACTGGAAACTGGCATTTTGGTCTCCTCTTTTTACTGATTACCATGCATTCAGTTTTCTTTAATTTGATGTGTATTTCTTTCTTTCCTTTTTATTTAACTAATTCTTGTAATAGGCCTTGTAGTTTCTTTTTATATATCTGCTATCAGCACTGTATCATCTGCGTATTTTATACTGTTCAGATTGCGGCCGCTAATAACAAATCCTGGCAGGACTTCTAGAGCTCTAAAAAATGGTCTCGTCGTATAAGTTGAATAGATAAGTTAAGATGACTTATCCTTGTCTAACACCCCTTGCTAACTTTGTGTACCTACTGAATTCGTTTCCGGTCCGGATGCAGGCAGTTTGCTTCCAGTAAAGGTTCTTGATTAGTCTAAGGTCTTTTCTGAACATGTCATGGTTTTCAAGCGTCACTATCTGGTCTTTGTGTCCTTCTTAGACGAATCCACTTGCATAGTCGATGAAAAACAGGTTCAAGTTTTTCAGCATTTATATTGGCCTTTCTGACAGCCCTCTAATCATAAATATCGCGTTCCATATTCCAGTGTTCTTCTGCTTGATTTTATTCAGCTTGGCCGTCGGTATTTTTGTGTATTGTTGGTTGCTGCTTTGTCGTGGAAGTGATCTCCTATATAGCCTTCCAACCGATGAAGTATTTCATCTTTCTCTAAAAAGAGTGTTCCATACTTGGATTTTATACCTCCCATTGAGGAACATATTTTTTGTCCTGTTAGTTCTCTTTTTTATATATAATCGAAACAAAACACATACACACATTACTCCTTTATTGGTCGTGCTCAATCTCTCTTTTTCTGCGCATTTGTCGTTGAGCCATTCCTCCCTTTTTGTCTGTATTTGCTCCTTATTTCTTTGTGTAGTTTTCTGTATTCCGTTCCATGCCTTGGCGTTCTTTTATGTCTCCTTTTCGCCACGTTTAGAATCTCATCTGTTATTCAATCATATTTACTTCTACGTCTGTTTTTATTTGGGTCGATCTCATATTTGTTTTAGTGCTCCCCATTTTGAATTACCCTTTCTAACTTGTCCCTCTTTTATGTTTTTCACTCTATTCTCGTCCTTTTTCTGCAGGTTAAGTTCGTTCCCGTGTGTGTTGTATTGGTGTCTTTGTTCTGCACTAGACATTTTTATTCTCATCATTGTCACCCTTAGTTTTCACATAACTGGATGGTGGTCACTTACACAATCGGCACTTGGTTAAGTTTTACAATGAACTACTACATACCTGAATATTATATTTATTGTTATGTAATCAGTATAGTTTTTTTCTGTCACCTCCAGGTCTTCCGAATGTCTATAGTCGTCTTCAGTGTTCTTGAAACCAGGTGTTGGTCATTAATTGTTCTTTTGCTGTGCAACATTTTCTCTTCAACCATAGCGATTTCCTAATCCGAAGTAGCCAACTGTTACCCCTTCCTTATTCTAGCCTACTTTGGCATTCAGTTCTCCAATTCTGATTTCTTGCAAATTACACTGAGACTTGACGCTATCCTGTATAATGTAGAAAGACTCTATCTTCGGCTCAGTGCTTTGTGATGTCAGTGCATACACTATTATAACCGTAATTTTGAAAAGCTTTCCTTTTAGTTTGACAGAAGGAATATTTTGAATGACTGGCAGCAACCTAAGACGCAATTCTCCATGCCTCTGTTCAGTATCAAGCTGATTCCCTTTTCTCTGTTTGCCGTCTGCGTATATTATCCTCTGGTTGCCACTGAAGAAATTTGCATTGTTTGGTTATCTAGTTTCACACACTCCCAGAATACTGATATTCACTGTGTTCATTTTTTGCTTGAAATTCTCTAGCTTGCAACAGTTTTTCAGTGTTCTGACATTCCATGTTCCAAAAGTGATATTATGTTTGGTGCGAACAGTCGCAGAGTAACGGTCCGATGGCATCTGTTGCTCATGTCTCTTTTAGCCGATGCTCCTAACAGTCGCTGGATGTTGCACATGTCGGTTATTGCCTAGCGAGGAATTAATTTATTTCGACAGAACCCCTTTCCATAACTTAAAAGTAAAAATGCACAAACATTCCGAAAGTTAAAATCAACTTAGATAGGTCATACTGGGGATTAAGGCGAACGTGATAAAATAATTGCTTCTACCTTAGGTGTCGCAACTTATCACGTTATAATGAATGTAGTGTATTTCCTTGTTCTCTCTCGGATTTTTGTTGTGATAGTGAGTAAGGATAAACTGTTAAATATTTCCGGTTTCTACAGAGGAAAGATAAAATCTAGATTAAAACTTCTTAATTTCAATGAGTCTTAAGAGCGCATAATTTTGTTTGTTTGTGTCTGACTTAATTGAACTTGTTGAGTATATTTTTCTGCAAAAGTTAAATGTGAGCAAAAAATTGACAACGAAAAAGTTTTTCTGTATTTTATTCAATCTCGCGCTATCATAAACGAACTGTAGTAACATCTGCTCCCATTAACAACGTACATATTTTCCTACATATACGTAGTCATATCAACGCACACACACACATATACACACACACACACACACACACACACACACACACATATATATATATATATATATATATATATATATGCAAACTCAGAGGCATATATAACTATTGAAATGTATTTATAAATATATACACATATGAAAACTGATGCGCCTATATATATATATATATATATATATATATAGTGTGTGTATGAGTGCTTTATGAAGCGGGGTTATATTTGCATTCGCTCAAAATCTTGATCGTTTGCTACCATCCATGTTTTTGTTTTCTGAATGTATTCTTTTGGTGAAGATATTTATCTTAAACTTATATTTAAATATTCGATTCACAGATAAAAGTCGATGAACAGTGTAAAATTTGACTCGAATAATCTTTGATCAGATTTTCCAGTTGATTTGACATTTTTTCGTCTCTGAATCCAAGAGAAATAAAACAAAATATATCCTCACACAAGTTCTTTACCATTAACAATGTTCAAAAGAGTTATTATCTTCTTCAACAGATTTTTTTGTTCACGTTGTTCTTTTCAAGTTGATGTTGTCATGGGCTTTAGAACGTCAGACATTAGGCCCCCGTCGATTTTGGCGAAACATTAGCTATTTTTCAAATTAGCCTTTTTTTAATCAATATCAAACAAAATGTCAATAAAAAATGTGCGCCATTTTACCAAAAATAAAAACTAGAAGAAAAACAAAAACGAACAAATATAACAGGATAAGTAACCGTGATTATTCAAGATTCTATGAGGTCACTGAGTGGATTGCGAATTACAAGCGACATCAAAAGCATTCAGGCTCAATTTTGAGGGATGTACACATGTCTCAGGGGAAAATGCTTGTATCTTTATTGCTATATTATGCAACATTACTTTCTATCTAGATACTTATACAAAATATATTCTGTTTGTTACATTTTGATTTTACCTCTATGTCACATTCTTCAAAAACAGATTTATATATTTTCTACATTATGCGCCGTGACCGTTTAAGACATAGGCGATCAGGGACCTCCGCTTACCCCTATCCCTTGTCGCAATTCATAATTGTTTTTCTTAGTATATTTCCCAAACATTACTTCTTCCACTTGGTGAAGTCCATCAAGTATGCTATGCCTATGTCACGACTGCCCGCCTTTGTATGTCTCTCTCTCTCTCTCTCTCTATATATATATATATATATATATATATATATATATATATATATATCCTTTACGGGAATATTAGATTTTCTAAGCTGTTCTTCCTTGTTAAGTTTCCCAGAAGATTCAGATGTTTCTTTCTAATATTAAGTATAAGTTTTCGTGTTGCTTCCATCCACTCCAAAAATTTCCGTTGCTCACATGTTTGGTCCATGTTATCCTCAGCACACTTCGTACCTCTCGTTCATCTGTGAGAAGCATGTCCAGCATTCGCTGTCATATAGGAAGACAGAGATCACCTAACAGTCCAGTAATCTTTTCTTTGTTTCGACGGAAACCTTCCTGTTCTCAGTAAAATGCTTAACTCTTGGAATGCGTCTTTGGTTGATGCAAATGCGCTTTCGAATCTCAGTGTCTCACTTTCCCTCCTCTGTCAGAACATTTTCAAGGTATTTAATATAACTTTTTTCTCTACTTTTTTGTCTCTCTCAGTCTCTTTCTCTCTCTCTCTCTCTCTCTCTCTCTCTCTCTCTCGCTCTCTCTCTATATATATATACAGAAAGGAGATTGAGAATACTATGTAACATTGAGAAGTGTATAAGAAAATCAACTGTCAAATTTACTGCGCATTCCTTTCATCATTCAATTACAATACTGATCTGGACACAAAGTGGGGGTCACGGAAGGAAAACACGCAACACGGGTTACAGGTAAAGAATGGTATATTAAACAGGAAGTATACAAAAATAGTGCAAGAGTAAGCGGAGCTTACTATCCAATGGTGTCCGATGTTGGCAGTCGTACGCGGCGGCGCATTACTGGTTCTACATTATTTAGCTGTCCCTCCCACTATGGGCAACATGTGACACATGGTCAGTTATAAGTGGGATTTCCGGGCTATATGGCCCGGTCAAAAAATACCTGTCAACTTTTACACAGTGGTGCCTACACCCGTCGGCGGAACCACGACTGGGTTATTGCTATCTGCTCAGAAGCAGAGAGCGCCCTCGACCCGAAGGCATAGTGCTGACAGTGTTATAGCAGCAGCAGCAATCTGCTGGCGCTACATTATTTAGCTGTCCATCCCAGTAAGGGCAACATGTGACACATGGTCACTTATGACTGGGAATTTCAGGCTATATGTGTCATACCAGCAACAGCAAAATGCTGGTTCTACATTATTTAGCTGTCCCTCCCAGTAAGGGCAACATTTGACACATGGTCAGTTTATGATTGGGATTTCCGGGCTATATGGCCCGGCCAAAAAATGTCTGTCTATTTTTGCCCAGTTGTGTTTCTAACCTTCGGCGGAACCACGACTGGGTTATTGTTCTCTGCCCGGAAGCAGAGAGCGCCCTCTACCCGATAGTAGAGGGCTGAGAGTGTCATAGCAGTATCAGCAGCAAAGTGCTGGCTCTACTCCCATAATACTTCCATTCACATTGTAATATAGTACTGGAAAAGTCCATGATATAGGTAAGTATCGGTCTCAAGATTATTCGTAACTGCGAACGATTTTTATTAAAAATTAGCAGACACAATATTTGGAATTAGTTTAATCTCTCTAGCTGAGTATTTGTTGTGGGATCTCCCTTTTTGTATATGATAATGGACTCGACTGAGTGTAAATATAATCCTGCCATAGAGAGAACAGGAATCTCAGTTGTCGTGGCAGAAACGTGGAAAGTAATCGTAAAAAAATTGAGCAAAAGAAGAATGTGCATCCATAGTTATTACATCCATAGTTACGAAACAAGCATTCAGATCAGGTGAACAATTTTACTTCAGAATGTTAAAAAATTACATGGCTCATTGGGAATCTGGAACAATTATAAACGGACTAGGAAGTGCGATATATACAATACAGGGAGAAAAATCTCTACATAAGAGACACACAAACGAAATACAGAAGTGAGGAGCCAAGCTGTTCACCCTCAAAATATCAATGTCATGTAGATGAGCGCACTAATGCCAATAATATTCACTGACAAACGTTTCTTTCAATGAAGAAATATGCGATTGAAAAAAAGAAGAGGTTGCTTTGATTTGGTTTATTACAAAAGAAATTAATCGTCATTCATATCCAAGACCGAGATACACAAGACACTTAATACTAATTTTGCAGTTACTCTTTTGTTTTTTCTCATGCAGAAGGAATTAGGAAAAATCTAGCAAAGAAAGATCTAACCAACGTCTATTCATAATGTGTGATGACGCGATGAACCTCTTGTCGACATGGGAAAATCACGTGATTCCTTAGAAAATGAAAACATATTCCCTTTAATTAAAATTGATCAATCCATTTATTGTAGTTCATTAAGAAATTCAAGAACAATTTTTCTTTTTATTTAATTGTTGTACAAACTGATTTCGCAACTGTAATTGTTGTAATGACTGTCTCATTTAGTGTGTCGAAGTTGCGGCAATGAATGTTCGAAAGATGCTTTATGGTCGGTTTGGTAAAATAGTTGACAATTCTTCATTATTTAATTAAACTTGTCCTTATTTTCACTCGTGAATACTTCTTTTCATTCGACATATTATAAAAATACTTGTCCCCTGGAGATAAGGGAAATGATTCACTCTGTACTAGAGTCATAATAAGAAACGTTTATTAACCCCTAACTTGATATTATTTTGCTGTTAGTATACTACGAATTTCTGGACATTCTATAAACGAGGTGTCATTTTCAGTTAGAAAAGACTCAAAATTCAACGCGGAAGCAAAATAAATTTTCAGTCGATAAGGAACCAAAAAAATAACGTTAACCAACGTCGATAATTCATTACTATTCATCCATTTATATGCAGATTATTATCACTAGGCAGTAAGTGAGAGCAAGAAATTCCAGATAACATTTTCTCCGTATTAACTAAAAATCCGGCAACACTGTGGTTTCCTTTCTTATATTTACGTCTCTGCAATCTCCAAGAATGTTTCCTTGCTGCATAGAAAATAGTACCAACTTAAACGGAACCATTCTTACCGCCATATTTCGTAATTATCACAAAAACCTGAAACTATATTATAATCTAATTTTTAGAAACGTGCCTGGTAATATATATATATATATATATATATATATATATATAGAGAGAGAGAGAGAGAGAGAGAGAGAGAGTAAAGTTTTGTAATTTCCTTGAAGCATTGTGTATATTAGGAATAAGGTTAGATTTTGAAGGCTGTCACAATGCGTCGAGTAAAATAAAGCAACGTAAAGAAGTTTTTGGGTATTACTTATTTATTAAACATTAATATTTCGAGATCAAAATCTCATCTTCAGAATGGCAGTTTTTGTCTGTCCGAGTGTCTTTTTGGCCTTTCAAAGAATGGCTATCTGATGCTGCTGGGTGGATGTCTGTTGATGCTGTGTGTGCGTGTGTGTGTGTGTGTGTGTGTGTGTTTGTGTTCTAGTTGGGGTCTTTTTGGTGTTTTCGGCCTTTCAAAGAATGGCTATTCCTGACTGGCTGTCTGCTGCTGCTGTGTGTGTGTGTGTGTGTGTGTGTGCGTGCGCGCTCGCGAGTGTGTGTGTATTCTAGTTGGGGTCTTTTTGGTCTGATGATATCAGTCTGCTTGTATGTGTGGTTTATCTTAGTGTGATCTGACCGTTCGTTTGACTCTTTGACCGAGCTGAAGGGGATCAAATTCATTGTCTATATGCGCGTAGTTCCTGTAATTTATTTTACTTTATTTTGTATGTGTGTGTGTGTGTGTGTGTGTGTGTGTGTGTATGTTTGTGCGCGCGCGCGCTCCAGTGTGCGGTGTGTTATAGGTACCTCCACTACTTTGGCGGGGCAGAGGAGGAGAAAGACAAAAATTATTTGTTCATTTATTATCATTGTTTTCTTCTTTTTTTATTATAATTATATCCTATAGGGTTGTTATTATTATTATATATTATCCTCTCTAATAATTTTTAATTTTTAACCTATAGGATTGTGATTATTGTTATTTTAATTTTGCCAGGGGGTGGATAACATATCGTAAAATTATTTATTTTATTATATTTTCATTTTTTATCCTATAGAATTGTTATTATTATTATTATTATTATTGTTATTATTATTATTATTATGTCATTTTTCATCATATTTCGATTTCTGCTTTGGTCTCACTACCAACCAAGTCTGCGGGGAGACCAAAGGCAGGTAGTGGCATGTTGTTATGGCTCCATTTCATGTTTTTCTATCTTCCCTATCATCTCCAGCATTACATAGATAAAGTTTTCCTTAGTGTGTGGGCTGTACTTAATAAGACATTTTTTTGTATATCTCTTAAGCTGGGGTTTCCAGGGATTCTTTCAATGTGTTGTTTTGTTCCATTTTTTATCATTCCAAGTGCACCTACTATCACTGGCACAACTCTTGTTTTCAATTTCCACATTTTTCCTATTTCAATTTCCAGGTCTTTATATTTTGACAGTTTTTCAAATTACTTGATTGCTATGTTACAATCCGCTGGACAAGCCATATCAATTAATAGACAAGTTTTCTCCTTCTGGTTTTTAACAATAATGTCTGGCCTGTTTGCTTCAATTTTTCTGTCTGTGTAGATGGTGTAATCCCATAGAATGGTTACATCTTCTATTTCTGTAACCGGTGCTGGGTGATGTTCATACCAGTGTTTGTTTACAGCTTTTCCATAATGTTTGCATATTGCCCAATGTAAATATTGCCCAACTCTATCGTGGCGATTTTTATATTCATTTGGGACAAGCACAGAACAGCCTGAGATTAGGTGGGCTATTGTTTCTTGGTGTTTCTCACAAAACCTGCATTTTGGATCCATATTATTATGCATAATATTTGCCTGAAAGTTTCTCGTGAAAAGACTTTGGTCTTGTGCTGCAAGAATAAAGCCTTCAGTTTCGGACTTTAATCCAGATGCACGTAACCATCGATGAGTATTAACTTTGTCAACATTAGATTTATTGGCACGTACTGGATATTGGCCATGCAGAGGTTTGTCTTGCCAGCGCTGTTTCATCTGTTCAAGAGATTTGTCTTTGGCTTTCATTTTCATATTCTTTGCCGCAAAAGTCGGCTCTTGGCTTCCGTTCTGCTTTTCTACAGAATCTACTAACTGTGAATCTTGTTTGAATTTACTGCCTTCTTTTATTATTGAATATTTTTTCTTTCTTTCTTCATGTTGCCTTACTAATTGTAACATCCAATCCTTTGTTGTTTCTATGTATGTTAGTAAGCCAATAGTTGTTGTCTTGTATGACAATTCCAGCTGAATAAGACCTCTTCCACCTTCTTTACGGGGTATGTATAGACGATCTACATCAGCCTTTGGATGATGCATCTTATGCTTAGAAAGAAGTTTTCTTGTTTTAGCATCCATTCGCCTGATGTCGTTTAGAGTCCAGTTTAAGATGTTAAAGCTATATTGGACAACTGGGATTGCAAGGCTATTAATGGCCATAACTCTGTTCTGTGAATTTAATTCAGTTTTTAATATCATTCGTAGCCTTCTATAGTACTCTTTACGCACTATTTCTTTCATTTTTTTATGGTGAATGTTTTCGCTCTCATTTACACCTAGGTATTTATAAGCTTCTTCTGGTTTCAATTCTTTTATTGTTACAGCAGGGTCTAGGCTAATTGAGGATGTTTCTTGTATTGATCCACGTAAAACTGTAGCTTTAGCACATTTATTCAAATTAAATTTCATTCCAATGTCTTCGCTGAAGCATTTTACAGTTTGCAGAAGACCTTCCAGTTCATTATCATTCTTAGCATATAACTTCAAGTCATCCATGTAAAATAGATGGTTTATTTTCTTTTGTCCTATTTTATAACCACATTCTGTCTTGTTAAGTTGACTGGTTAGTGCTATTAATGATATGCAGAATAATAAGGGAGATAAAGAATCACCTTGAAATATGCCTCTTTTGATGTTTATTTCATCAGACTTATAGGTTCCATTTATATGATTGAGGTAAAGGGTTGTTTTCCATATAGACATGCACTGTTTGATGAAATTGATGATGACGGGCAAACAGATTATTATCCTCTCTAATAAACTGTATAATGTAAAAAGGCTTTATGATTTTTTTAGTATTCCCCGTAGACATCAAGCCTCTATATACACACACATAGACACACACACACGCACACACGCGCACACATGAGCTCACCCGTTCCGGCATGAGTTGTGTACGGGTGTTTATGGTACGTATGTTTATATATATGCGTTAAATTGTGATATCGCGCCCGTGTGTATGCGCTTTATTGTTGTGGTCGGTGTGTGTCATGTGTGTGTTAGCGTTGCCTACTCTGTGTATGTAGTCTAGATTAAGCTCTTGACGATTATTGATCTGTGGGTGTAGTTTAGTTATTATTAGGGACTCATTTATACGCAGGTTCCCTCGGAAAAAAACATCAACTTTAAAAATTACAATATGAATTCTGGTAAAAATTACTAAAAGAAAGCGTTAACATCAAAAAGTAATAGAGAAAACCATTAACATCAAAAACTGCGATATGATCTCTGGCAAAAAATGGTTACTGAAACATTAGGTTTGTAACTCCTAGAAATTCAATCGCTTTTGTCCTCAACTAGTAATGGCCTAGTCGATGCAGGCGTTGGTTAGTTCTAGCGACGTCCAATACCAGGCTACAGCAGTGGTCAACATGTAATTTAAAGAGTCATGACTACAAGCGGCTTCGCACAAGGAATGGGAATGTTATACACCAGTGATTATAATAAAGGGTTCACTTGATGATCTCCGGAGCGTGCAACGTCCGAGACGTCGCAGAAATGACAACCAAGAAGAGGACAAATAGTCCGAATAATGTTTATGTTAGAAGAAATCACAATTTTAAATCCTAGTACTTTAAAGGTTCTATGGATTTTCTTTTGGATCTTATGTGTCAAAGAGTCGTTACTATTAGGGATCCAATTAAAATTAGCAATATATATAAACTAGACAATTTAATTCTTGTCAAAACACGCTCCTGAACGACCTCATTATGCAGAAGAAATACACTGACAGTGTGAGAAACGAATACAAAGAACAAATGGGGAATGAACATTCAAAATAGAACCCACTTAAAAAGTGAGATCAGCAAACAACAGGGTCCCAGAGAAAATCAGACAAAGATAAAAAAAAAGAGTGAATGACTGAAGAAGTTCTTGAAATGATGCAAAGGAGACAGAAAGCTATGCCAAGACATGGAACTGAAAACAAAAAACTACAAAAGGAAATAAGGACCAAGCGCAGACAAGCTAAATATGAATGCCTCAAGAAGATATGTGCCTACATAGAGAGATTCAACATAATTAAAAGAGGAGAAATGCATAATGAAATAAGGGGGCTTACAAACATGCACCTCAACAGGATAAATAAAATCCAAGAATTAGATGATCATATTGGAAAAAGAGGAAATACTCCAGCGATGGGAAGAATATATAAAAGTTCTCATCCACCATAAGATAGAGCAAGTGATATTAAACAAAGATGTTGACAGACAGGAAATATTTAAATCCGAAGTGAAGGCTGCAATGGCCAAATTGAAGAGGAAAAAAGCAGCTGGACCAGACGGTATTTTAGTAGAGATATTAACAGCCTTACAAGATTTTGACAAAGAGAAAATTACAGAAATTATACATGAAAAATACAAAAGCCACATAACGAAACTCAATGTCCGAATCCTGATGAGTAGAAGCACAAAACAGTATCAGACCGGAAATAGGACAAGAACAGTGCGGTTTTACCAAGGACACGGAATGCGGAATTCATCCTTAGGATGCTATCTAAAATGGCGATACAAATGAAAAAGGAAGTTAAACTGTGTTTTGTATACTATGCCAAGTCGATCGAAAAATTTGGCCCCAAAGAATTGATAGAAATGTTAAGCAGCCTCGACCTACTTGACAAATACGCCAGGGCAAAAGAACCTCTACTAGTAGAGAACAGTCTGCATACGGACAAGAAAAACATTCATCAAATATACAAAGATAGAAAGGGGATTAAGACAAGGATGTGTCATTTTACCGGATTTATTCAACTTTTACAGCGAGACTATTCTGAGGACCCTAGAAGTTATGAGAGGATTGACGGTCACAATTTTCAAAAGAAAACCGAATATAAAGTCGTCAGCAAACGAGGAGCCCAAAATGTTAATTAATGGTTGAGGATAGTACAATTAAGCACGTACTAAAATTTAAATACCAGATAAGTGTTCTAACAGAATTTGGAAAGTTAGACACTGAGATCTGAAGGCGTATTGGAATGGCTAAAAACGTATTCCAGAATCTGACCAGGGTACTGGATTGCAATGTGGTAACTGTTCTTCAATATGACAGTGAATTCTGGACAACATGAGCAACATGAGCAAAGATAAAGGAAAAAACTTGAACCATCTGAAATTTTGTTCTACAGAAGGATGCTGCGGATATCATTCATCGAGCATGGAAGCAATAATAAGGTTTTAGAAAGAATGGAAACGAAAATTAACACTGAGCTTCAGGAAGACACAGCTGAAATTCTTGGGACGTGTGCAAGGCTTGAAGAATTTGATACTCAGAGGTCATATAGAAGAAAAATACAGGTACAGGAGCGGATAACATATTTGACGGGCTGTGAAAGGCCATGATCGCCTACATCGAGAAGGTCCATGGCACATAGAATAATAATAATAATAATATATATATATATATATATATATATATATATATATAAATTTGTACCACGTCCAGAAGGGACATGGTACGTAGAAGAATATATATATATATATATATATATATATATATATATATATATATATATATGTATAGATATAAATTTGTACCACAGATTATAGCACTGAAAATGACAAAATGTGTTAATTTAAACTGAGCTTTTTCCTCCAAAATTATTTCAGAAAGATTCGTTGGAGGAACAATAATGAAAACACATTTCATTTAATTAACAACTCCTATTGCGCTTTCCAGTATGTTAGGAGAGAGGATAGGGTGTTGCCAACACCTCGGTTGGTTAAACATTTATGGTTTTAGAAAGTTTCT